>WOFM01000406.1:4185075-4254087 GCA_011428145.1 Ericerus pela | reverse complement strand
AATATATATGACATAATCGTTGTCAAGCATACCAGTTTTGTTACTTACCTACGTCAATAAATCAAAGTAGCAGTACAGGAAAGCAATATTAACGATATACGCAGCTTTCAAAAAAAAAAGAATCAATAAAAAATGCGCTAAAAAGAGAAAAATAGGTAATCCTTTTGAAATTACTCCAGCAAGATCTATGTCCAGGGACTGTAATCAAAGAAGTGGGCGTTCTTTTACTTTAACATGTAGGTTTTATCGGTCAATACCGTCGAATTTTATGAAGAAACATTTTAATTCGCGTCACCATCTTTTGAATTGGGCATACTTAATCACCATATAAATACAGGAATAGAATAGAATTTTCACGTCTGCTTGTCTCTTATATGAGGTAAAATGTAAATTGCATTTATTTTGGTTTTAGGTACCTATACTGTATATTAAAAATAGACGTAATAAAGTAGTAAAACACATTTTTATTGAAAAAAAAAAAAATTAAAGATGGTGGCGGTTGTTTTTACGTTTTGTCCCGGTATTATGATAATAGTTCGATATCTAGTAAGAGTATAAACACCTCTGATAATTCCAGTTCTTAAATCTAGATCCTGCTGGATAAATTTTAAAAAAATTATTTTTATCTGTTTGGATAATTTTTATTTTCATTTTTTTAAGTTAGTTAAGTAAAATGAAAAATTTTTTACAATGATTTTTTGTTTCCAGCTTTAGTTACAATTACTTTAAGACTAACAGATTTTTATATCATAATAACTCGAAAACTATCCCATCGATTCTAAAAAAAATTTAATGGGATCACCGAGAGATCACCTTCTATTAATAAAAAATAGTTCATCAAAATCAGTTCCATGTTAATAAGTTATGCTGGAACATAAAAAAAAACAAAAAAAAACAATATAGCTGAAGCAGGATGTAATTGATAACCTCCTCCTTTTTTTTTTATGTCGGCTGAAAAAAATGCATTCATGTATTGTTTTTGAAGCATATTTCAGATCAACTCATAAGGAATATTACATTAACCTCAAATTAGCTACTTTTCAATTTTTTTTCACTGTATAGCAGTGGTTCCCAACCTTCTTCAATTCGTGCTTTCCTTATCAATCGCTTAACCATTTCCAAGCTCCATTAGCCTCTCAAAACTCCTAGGATTCTCCCGTGGCTCAAAGATACAGTAATATTATTATGCCTAGGTACTTAAATTTAACATGAAGAACCACTTGGGATATTTTTCAAAAATTCGCTGCGTCTCCTCTATATTGATCTTACCACTTTGGTTTGTAGACCTCTTTTTATTACTCCAAGGAGTACGCCAAGGATGTTTTAAAGTCATTGTGGAAGTTTATAGCCTTCATAGAATAAATGTCGTGAATTTTGACTCCCTCAACTACTCTGAATATTTTTTGTGCTTTTTTACACCATGAAACGTAGTTTTTTATTGCTCTTAATGTTGAGAAGTCTTTAAAATTTCATATTTCTGTGACATCCCTTTTTTGAGATATGGGGCTCCAACAAATTACAAAATTGCAATGTACTCATTTTCTGTTGAATGAGGGATTTGAAAATTAAATAATACCTAACAAAGTTTTGACTTTGGGGATGCGACGGAAATGGTCTCCTAAATCCCCATTTCTGTGCATCCCGAAGGGGGGCTCTTTCTGAAACAAACATAGAACGTAGAAATTTTTTAAACATAGTTTAATGATTTGGAATGGAGATAGTAGATTGAAGCGATTGGAACAAGTACATGAACTTTTATAGAGTGCAAATGTGAATTAGAGGAAGGTGGGAGGAACAAGGGGATGTGGGGGACAAAGCAACAAGTAAGCACATAAAAACAGAGCTGTTTTGCTGGTTATAGGTACCAATATAGTCCAGTATAACTTTTTCCTTCCAACCTAAAACTATAATGGAAAATTTGACGGTTTTACCTTTACCTAATCAGTGGGTAAAAGGTAGCCTGTCTGTCTTTTTGTGTACTCTTACTGATGGAGCAAACAGCGTTCTATCTGCTCACAAATGCGAGAAAATAGTCATGCCATTACACATCTTTGTATACTGTTATTTTTTTAGGATGGTGATGAAGAATTTACTAATTATTTGCCATGACGAACGTTTACATTCAATATAACCTACTGAGGCATATTTGGGGCAGGTGTAATTGGTCCAAATATGAAGGAGTAATTCAGAATGTGGTAAGCCAAATGGGGTGACCACATGTCACCACAACCAGAACCATAAAGCAAACAAAAAATCACCCCCAAAACTTACCAGTGTCCAATTTTGTACAAATAATGCAGTAAGTGGATAGCCAGCCATAATTTAGATTTGTATCACCAAAATCTCCGTATTTTTGCAAACATATTTTGAATTTTAATTTAGGACTGGAAAAGGCTATCTACTAAAATGATTTACCTCATTATGGGAAACACACTTTCAATTAAACCATACCTCTCTCCTGATGGATGCCCTCAGTACCTTCTAACACATTGACATGGTGGAAATAAAAGGAACCATGTTAGAATCAAAAACCAGGCGTATAATAAACATTAATATATATAAGTAAATATTAATAACAATAACAACATACCATAATACACCGATGAATTGAATTCATTAACAAAAAGACTTCTTTATATTTCAACACCGAACATTGCATAGAAGTAGACATTGAGATAATTCATTAAACAGGAACATATTCTGAACGTAATTATATGAAGAGTAATTTCATCTACAATTGAATAAGACAAAGCAAGCTTCAACTTAATCAGATGTAGGGGAAATTATCCGGTTGATAAATTTCATCCACTTTTTTATCGAGATAAGAAAGAGGAGAAATCAATTAATCTTTGAAAAACATATGAAACTTGGTGAAAACCCACCGTAGTAGGTTTTCATCCAGTATCCGTACCAAAATATCAAGTATACTACAAGAACTAGGTAATGTTTTAGTAAAGGTTTCAATTAATTTCTTGGAGTTATTATTTTTAAAAACAATACCTAGTAATTAGTAAAACTTCCTCAGCGAAAAAAATAAGAATAACTTAAAACTATAACGAAGGTAATAAAAGCAAAAATCATGAAAACAGTTGTTAGCTGAAAGAGGAAAAATATTTTCAAAGTTTTTTCTCTAAGTTTTGAAACTTGTGAATAAATTGTTGCTAGTTATGGTGTTGCCTCTATTAATGTTTCTTACGTTAACAACGTCTGCAGATATACCAAACACAGAATACAACAATATTTCCTTCGTCCCGATTCCACTGTACTTGAATTATTTAAAGTATGGTCCATATTTTTATTTTTTCGTCATATCCCTTTCAACAAAGTAAGCACCAGATCATCGTTAAATTACTTTATTACCTACTTCATTTCTGGAGTACTTTGGTATAAACTGAGACAACTTGAGGCGCCAGTTAAAAGTTATACATCAGTTAAGAAAACAACTCATCAACACCAGGCATTAAATTTTCTTTCTTTTTTCAAACGTTTCGGAAAACTTTAATAAATACCTAAGGAAATAAATGTAAAATTTTTTCAACCGCAGGAAAATATATTTTTGCGAAAACATTATTCGTCATACTGGCAACAAAAAATTTAAAGGAATTTAAAATTTTGATGTCGGCGATATCAAAGAATTTTCCGCTTTCGACTTCGAAAAAAGTAGCCTACTGAAATAAATTCTTCCTCTAAAGCCTTAACTTCGTTGTACTCCAATTTCAGTAACTTCAACTACTTGAAAAAAACACTTTTTTTCATCGTCGAAAAGAATGATGGTATGTTTCACCTATACATAAAAAATTAAACTATTTTTTCAAAATATTTTTTTTAAATGTGCTCCGCAAAAAGTCTCAAAAATAAAACTTTCTGCTCTTGAAAGTTTGGGTTTACATTCGTCTCGTTGGTTATATTTTATATTGTGATGTCAATTTCGATTATCTGACTTATTATTTTTGGGAAACTGTTGTTATTCGGTTGCAAAAGAATTGAAATATTTCATGACCTAATATTTCTATTTCCCCATCCTATCGAATTGATATGAGAAATAAACTCTCTCTTCGAGAAGGTTTGGGAGGGAGGTTTTTTTCATAACAATAGGTACAATTGTAAAAAATGAAGACGTCATAAAAGTTTTGTCTGCTTGTACACGTTTGAAAAACGAAAATAAAATTATGCTGATAAATATTCCAATTAACGTATCAAACAAAACCATTTATGAAAACGATCATGTAACTATGCGTTGCAGTAGTTGTAAATTAAGAAATCGCACGTTAAAAAATATTTTACTCTGAAGTTATTAAATATCTGCTTTCCTCCGCGATTATCATCTCACTACTACACTTCCCACAAGCTACGCAATTATCTTTGTAGTATTCTACACGGGATGGATAATTCTCCTAATAAAAGCAAGCAATGACCAAAAAAAATATATTAACCAGAAACAATGAATCATTTTCAAGGTCAACATCTGAAAAATTTCATTACTTGATTGGTATGAAACAGTCAACTGCATTTTTCTCTGATAATCAGCCAGGTATTCGCATTTGGATCCATTTTTATTCATGTATTAATTTGACATTGACTGAATTTGGCCTCACGCCTGAGGAAAAGTATTCAAACCATGTTGTCAATCCCAGAATTACCCCATTTCCAATAAAACTCAACACATTATGTTAAAAAACACTGTGTATCAAGGAAAGAGTGAAAACTTCACACATGAAAAAGTACATCACGAAATAAAATACACGTGTTGTTGGAGACCATGAAAAAACGCAGGTGTTGTCATTATGGGAGATAAATGAAAAAAATTTTACAAATAAGTTCAGCACATTACTGTAATTACTTCACGAGAAGAAAAAAGAGATTGTTAACCATAAAATCAAGTTTTCTGGCAACTACAAAGGAAGAAAAGCGTGTACGAAAGTAACAGAAATATAGAGGAAAAACAGGTTTTGGGGAAAGCTCATTCGGATGTAGAGGTACACTCTGATGCGCCAAGTCCCATCATTCTGGAACAAATGATGACTGACGCATAGACACATTGGAAACCCGTGAAAAGAAAGAAGTTGCCGGTGCATATTTTGATGTGAAAACAGACATCTCCATATCAATACACACACACACACACACACACAAACAAACAAGCTGTGACACATGCACAGTAACAAATATTGGAATTTGAAATGTTTCATCAACGGTCTATCTTCGATGTGTTTTTGATTGGGCATTGGACATCTCTTTAGTTGTACGTTTTTGGTCTACCTAATATAATGAGAGCATTCTTACACGGACTTTGTTCGTAGCCAGTATACTTGTACAATTATTCACACACCTACTATTAACTGTGCAAATATATAAATCATTTTTGGATCTTGTAACTTTTACCATCAATTTTCCATGATCTTTTTCATTTTGTTGTACAATTTATCATATCTATTTCTATTGTATATGAACGTGTCAACGAAGAATAGCCTAAATAGCCTAATTTAACATTCTCTCGTTATTTGTTTCAGCAGATATACATTTGTTTCTTTATTTTTTGAAGAGGAAACTAAATGCCATTCCATTTATGTCATAAGACAATGCGTAGCCTTGGCAATAGTGAAATAAAGCTAATGATGTTGGGCTTTCAGTATAAAGATTTTAATCATTGTAATAATTAAAGACATGAGCTCATTTCATGAAATTTCGGTATATATTTAATGATTTATTTCATAAACTAAGTGTAAAAGATGTTTGTTTTGATAAAGGGTGATAAAACGAAGATTTTTGAGTTGCAACTATTTGTAAAAGGAAGGCCAGTGCATTAAATCCCCCATCAGTTTTCATTTAAATACAGAAAGCCTTTCTGTATCCTCCATCTAAATCATTCAATCATTCCAAATGGGTTTCTGAAAGATCTATCTCTCATGATTTTTCTTTTTATCTCTTCATTCACGGTGGCAGATTAAGCCTTAAGCTTAGTAAACGTTTGCCAAAGTGAGGCAAAAATGGGGCCTTTTTCTTTAGTTACATATTCCCAAATAAAATCAAAATAATTTTATCGTTTTACAATTTTCAATTCATTAAGAAAAAAATAAGTAAAAATATAACAGGTTTTTTCTTTGAAAACCTCGCAAGAAGAAGTCAAATTTTTGTTTTGCTTAAAGTGGCACTAACGGTAAATGCGCCACAGTCCATTTAACTTCACTTTCTCCCTGTGCTTAGTTTTTAGAGGTAAATAAAACTGAAACTAATGTAAAAAAATATATTTACATAAATCAAGTGAATGAATTTGAGATTTGAAAACCAACAGTAAAAATATTTGATACGTAATGATTGCTGAGTATGAAGCTTTCTAAATTCAGTTGTGTTGCGAGAGTAATTCAATACTTTTAAATTACTTCAACAAATAAGATAAAATACAAATATTTATCTTTTATTAAATTTGAACTTCAAGTTATTACAAAACACATTTAAACTTTAACGTAATACTGATACTTAATAATAGTGAGACCTGATATCCATAACATCGAGTATGGACCTTAATGTTTCTGTTTGACTGCTAGTTCACGAATGACCATGTCTTCAAAATGAAGATATGACATCACTTTTGTTTTCTTTGTTTCACTCAAAAGATGGCCGACCAAAAAGGTGGCGTGACATGGAACATCCGCCAAATATGATGACACTTTATTGTCAGCATATCTGGTGGTGTTTGTCTGTGGGAAGCTAGGTAAAATATAGACAGCTATTATTCCGAGAATTAGAAATAACAGTTGTCTATAATTTGTTCGACACGTTTTTGTAGACGAACTGAATCGTCTGCAAAAATGGGACGGAACAAAGGTCCCCGGGCGAAAGAAAGCCCGAAGCTCCTGCTTCGTTAAATTTTGTGTTCCTGAAAGTTTCTTATTTAAATTTACCATATCACTAATCTTAGTCATAATACAATACTATATTTTTTTTTACAAATGTCTCTTAATCTTACTTTGCGGAATTGATCATCGCCTAGAAATATAAATTTTGTCATTTGAGCATAAAAATTTATTTTTGCAAATAGACTGAATTGAAATAATTTGGCATAATTAAATTTATTATGCTTTTTTAATGCTAATTTATTATATTTTACTACAAAAATGGACTTAAAATTATGGACCATTAACGATGTATTGCTCCCAATGCCAAATCATTTATTTGATTGTGCGCATTGATAGCAACACAATTTATCTTTAAATTTACGTAGACCAATCCCTACTATGAATGTTAATAAACTACACCAACCAATTAGTAGTAAATGAACCGTGTTTATTGTGTCTAGGTATCCTAGATCAGGGATTTTTAATTCTGCTGATTTTAATCTTTCTTCGAGCTTATGAACCGGAGTTATTGGCGAAAGGTAAGGTATGTTGTCATGCCATTTATTATTGTAGGCTATAGACATATTTGGAAATTTGAATGATTGATGAAGACCAAAGTCAAGTTCCATAAATTGATATTTCATCCAAACCAGCGGTAGATGATGTTCGATGAGAATGTCCTTTTCAGGTTCATCTATACATGGGAATCCTGCTGGAATGATTGTTTCTGCATTGTTTTCTTTTTGTAACTGTTGGATTTCCACTACACAAGGAACTGTTATTAGAGTTGCTCCAGGCCATGAGTCATTTATAGTTATACTAGTACTTGTTCTAGTTATGGTGTTAACTGCTATTAATGGGTTTTTAGTGTTCATTATAGCAAAGAGGTTCATTTCAATTTGTTTGACTGCGATCTCTTCATGATTTATTTCACATTTGAAGGTACATTTCTTTATTATTTCTTCGAATTTCATTCCTTTGAATAATGCCCTTGCACAATTACCTTTATTATTGGTTGTGCGGTCTCGTGGGAGAAAACATAATAAGCTATGTTTGCCGCAAAGATCAATGTCTGTTCCAGTTATGATTCTTATCGATCCATCAAATTTGTTGTGGGATAAGATCGAAGGTTCTTGATCCCAAGAGCAAATTTTATTGTCGTGCATTTGAAATGCTAATGGAATAAAGTTGTATAGTTCATATTTGGCATGAAGGTTTTGAAGTGGAATTTTGATTTCTATTTCTATTTCATTTCCTGTTACGTAACAATTTACTAATTTTGTTCTGTAGTAGGATTGGATTGATTTCTCGTCTAGCACTACTGCAAAATTCAATTTTTCTGCGATTTTCTTAATTTTTAGTAAGTCTTTTTTTAAAGTTGTTTCGTTGATTATTGCTGCTGGAAGATGATTATTTTTGCAAGAAAGGAATAACTGGCTGAGTTGAGCATTTTCGGTGACTAAACTAGTGTGAAGAGTTCGAGCTGTGTCAAAGATGAGTTCTATTCTAGCTTCAATGATTATCTCGTTATTTTGGTTTTGAATGGCGTTTTTTAATGCTTGGATGTTTTCTTTCAAAATATTAGAGTTATCAACTTCTATCTTTTCGAAGTTTTTAATGTCATTCGTGACGTTTAATAATTCAGCATGGCTTTCTATTACAGACTCTCGGAGTTTTTCGTATTGAGATTTTAGATTTTTCTCATTTTTGATAAAATCGTTGCCTTGAGAAAGTGTCATGACATTGCAACACCATGTGTCAAAGTCACCAAGGATTTGTATTCCACGTTTGCTTCGTTTTGACGGTTCTCTGTCGAATTCCTTGATTATTGCTTCATTTATTAGCTGAACATCCGTAATTAAATCTATGATCTTCAACATGTTTTTCGATCTCTGTATACACCATGTGTTTTCCGTAGATGCGCAACTTTGCAGTTTCTTTATTTCTTCAAGCCATTCGGGTGTTTCTATGTTCTGTCTTCTTGGAATTTTCAGGCTGTAGACTATGGGAATTGTTTTCTCATAAGCCTTACTGAATTTATTTAATTCGAAACATGCTCCTGACGATGCACTTATTTTCATTTTTAAGCTTTTGTTCTTCGTTTTGTTTGTGAGTGTGGTAATTATGATGAAAACGATAACGGCGTGTTTTATCATCTTATGGTCTGAAATCATTACAAATCACATGAAATTTTGCTGTTAGATGCAGTATTACATTTGTCGGTACGTTATTTAGTTGTTATCTTTCAACGCAAGGAAAAAAAAAATTTTTACAAGGTGCAAAATATGTATATCGATGCACAATATTTTCTCAATTTTTATTTCTTTCTCATAAAAATATACATATGTGCGGAAATTACACCATCTGTGTTAGTGTGGGACTCTGGAATTCGATTCGCGCTGTTACCATCAAGAGTAGGCCTTGGAAGATGGCAAACTCCAGTATATTTCGATTGTTCAGCAAGAATTCATCTTGCTTTACAAGTCGGATATATATGGAGGTATCGCAGTCTTCTCGGTGTGTTCGATATGTTGATTCGATTTGATTTTCTCCGTCCTCGTCCTTCTTTAGTTTTATAGTTCATGTTCCTATTAGTTATAATTGTTTTTTTTTTGTGTAGATTTATTATTATTTTTTATGAAACTTAATAAGGATTTGTTTTACAAATTTGATAAAATGATGAGTTTGGATATGGATTGTGCTAGTGAGGATGTTCTCCAGGATACTCCTCTGTATCCGTCTCCAGCTGAATTGCGTTCTTTACCCAAATTTATGGTTCCCGACAATGGAATTGTCGAGACGTCAGAAAGCTTCATGCTCACGCAGGTGTCTCTTCCATATTTACATTGTTGGTCACCACGTTGCCCATGTTTGTTCACTGGTGTGATCGGGCTTTGGAAAATTTTCAAAGCTATCCATCCCTTTTTGGCAGCAGATTATGGTCCGACAGGGGTCGACACATACCGGAAGAACTTTCCTGGTGATTTGCTAAACACATCATTTGGTTCGAGGAGGCATGTGATGCCTCAGAGTTTATGCGAGTGTTGTTTGCAATCCATGGTACAACTTTTCAACGCTCGACGTGAATCCATCTGATATTACTGGATATGCTGTCGGTTTGAATCTTCTGACTGCTGTTATAATGGCGATGCAGCCTCTAAATTTTGGCCCTAAGGTTCGTTTCGCTATTACCAACACAGCCTATGCCAACACAATCATGGATAGGTCCCAGTTTCAATATTTGGTCGATTATCTTGTTTGCTTTTACCAGTGAAAAATTGTAATCAACGACACTCCTCATTTCATCAAGGTTATGCGTGTTTTGGAGCCTTCTGAGAAAATGACTATTTCTCATGATCGTCGTGTTTTGCGAGGAGCTAATCCGAGAAGCGAGCCGACTGCTGGACCAAGTAAGATGATTGTGTCCAATCGGCGCATGTTTTTGGTTCCTTGGCATCAACAGTTTAGGCGTCGTTCAGTTTCTCCTAAGCTCGAGCCTGCCGATCATCCCGAAGCTGCGGAGCAAGGCGAGGTCAAGCCTGATGCTGGAGAGGCCTTTGCCCAGGATGCACAGGATGATTGGTAGTTGGTGAGTAAAAAAATTTTTATATATCTGAGGGGGAGAAAATATGTATGTGAATGGTCCTTACAATACATAAAAAGCTTATCTATAATTGTTTTGAATTAAATTACAAGGGTTATAATACAGTGGTTCGGGTGGTGGTTCGGAGTATCTTTTAACGTATTCCTCCAAACTTAACTCACTCGGTTTTTTAATATCCTGGGGAAAATGTTGAATAGGTAGAGACAAAGGTTGTGTTATACTTTTTCCCTCATCACACCTATTGAACAATTTGATTTCTTCCAAACGTTGTTATTGGGTAATCTATTGAATCTTTTGTAAGGTTATCCTTCTCTTTTCTGGGTCTTTTAATTCAAATTTCTTTCTCCATTCTGAACAATCTTTCCCTTTTAATAAAGCTTCGTCATTAAATTTTATATTCTTCTTGTTTTTATTTTTATTACTAGATTTCCTTAAAATCCCTTTTCGCGGTCTTCCTCTCGGACGTTTGACAATGATTTTAATTTCGTCTTCTGATTCCTTTTCTTCAGAGCTCTTTTCCTTCTTTGGTCTACCTCTTTTTCTTTTTGGATTAGACTTGGGAATATTTTCTTCGTTTTCCGAATTATCGGATGTAATATCTTCAATGTTCGATGGTAAATTAGCATTAGAAGGAGCATTATAAGGCGTAAGTCTTCTTATATGAACTGTATCGTCTATGCTATTTCCATCCTCGGAAGTTATGCGAATTACAAAGTTTAAATCTGAAATTTTCCTCACTATTCTGTATGGTCCTAAAAATTTTGGTTTGCCTTTTCCATAATTTATTGGTGCTTTCAAGAGAACTAAATCATTAGTTTCATAAGAAATTTCTTTTCATCCTTTATTATAGCGTTCTGAATATTTGATTGCATTCTTCTTATCAAAGTTCGGAATTGTTTTTTGTCTGCTTCACTTATCTGTTCTTCTCTGGTTTTACTGATAAGTGGTGATGGAATGTTTAAATTTATGGGGGGTTCTCCTTTATAACCGTGCATTAGGTAAAACGGATCATGATTATTTAATCCTTCGATAGGTGTCATATTATAGGTTAAGGCTACGTTATGCACGTGGTCTGGCCATTCTTCGCTATCGTCACTTTCATATTTTGCTAACATTTTTTTTATCGTTCCGTTCATTTTCTCTACTTGTCCTTGAGTTTGTGGTGAATATGTTGTAGAGTAGAATATTTTAATACCGTTATTTTTACAATAATTTTGCACCTATTCGTTTGAATAATGAGTTCCGTTATCACACGTAATCTTCGTTGGTTTTCCATAATGACGTACAATTTCTTTTAAAAATTTAATTACTGAATGTGCGTTTGGTTACTGCTTTGGTCCAACAATATTTTGTTGCCTTATCTATTCCCACTATGACAAATTTCTTTTCATTATTTGTGTTAAATTTTCCGATAAAATCAATTTGGATATGTGCAAGTGGTATGCATTCTTCAGGATTAATTGGTTTCAAGTTTCCATATTTTTCGTTAATGTTTTTATTAATTTGGCACTGATGGCACAAACGTACATGCCTCGAGACTATTTTAGGCATTTGCGTAAAGTAGTATCGAGCATGCATTTTGGCAAGAGTTTTAGAAATTCCAAAATGTCCTCCCCCGCTTTGACTCTCATGACATATATTTAGTATCTGAAGTATGAGGGAGTCAGAAATTGCTGGTACGGCATAGTGATATTCAGAGTGATCATTGCTTTTCCATAAAATTCCATTTTTAACAAGAAAAAATGGATTCAGGTTGCGTGATCTGCTCTTTTTTAAGCTTTTTCTTAATTCTTTTTCGTTGCCACTTTCTAAAATTTTTATTATGATTCCCCAATATTTGTCTTCACGTTGTAAATCCCATAAGTTGTGGGTTTCTTGGTCTGTGATGTTAATTGGGTTTTCTATTTCGGAATTTTCTGAAATTTCGGAAAGTTGAGAATTTGTGGACGCATCGGAGTTTCCAGATCTTTCCAAATTATCGGATAGGATGGAACTTCGATCGTCTTCCAAATTGTCACTTTCTACGTCTGAATCTTTTTCTTTCTTTTTCATACTACGTGTTATTGCTTTGATTTTTTTCTCTTATTTAATAATATTAGGAGGATCAGGTGTTCCTTCTGGTATTATGAATTGACCGTTTCAAAATTCTGCATAATTGTCCTCTTCTTCTTCTTCGAGACAAGATAGATAATCAGCAATTTTGTTATTTTCACCTTCAATGTGTCTGATTTTAAATGTAAATTCTCCTAATTTCGAAATTAGTCTATTTAATCTTGCATTTGGTTTCTTCATTCGGCTTTGGTATGTTGAAGGTTCATGATCCGTAAAAATATTAAATTCTTTGTAGACTAAAAATTCTCTGAAATATTCGCAAGTTTCAGTGATAGCCAACATTTCTAAATCAAAAGAACATAAATGTTGTTGATTCTTAGGAATTTTCTTTGAGAAATATCCTATAGGGTGTGGCTCTTTTGTTTTTCTGTCTACTTGCATTATTACTGCTCCTATGGCTGTTTTTGATGCGTCTACTTCGACGTATGTTTCAGTATCAGGATCGTAGATTGTAAGAATTGGATCTGAAGTGATTAATTCTTTTATTTTGTCAAATGCTTTTTGTGCTTCGTCATTCCATGCTATTTTATTATTTGCTTTAACATTTTCTTTTCTTGTTAAATCTGTTAATGATGCTGTGATTTGCGAAAAATTTTTAATCATTTTCCAATAATAATTTGCTAAACCAATAAATCTACGTAGTTGACGTAATGTTTTAGGTGGTTGAGCTTCACAAATTGGTTTAATGTTCTTATCTAATGGTTCTAATTTATTATATGAAATTTTATGTCCTAAGTATTCGATACTTTCATTGAAGAAGCTACTTTTACTGGTTTTAATTAGTAAACCTGCCTCAACTAATACTTTTAGGACTTCTTTTAAATTTTCTAATGTTTCTTCAAACGTTTTGCCAAAAACACAAATATCATCTAGATAGACTAGAACTTTGTCTTCTAGGATATGATTGAATAAATCCGTCATGGTTTTTTGAAAAATGGTGGGGCACGCACTTAATCTCATAGGGATGGAGTTAAATACGTAACTTACACCTCCAACAATTATTCCTGTTACCGCTTTTGATTCTTCATCAAGGGGAATTTGGTAATATCCCTGATTAAGGTCGATTGTTACAAAGTATTTCTTATCACGTAACGCATCCCAAATTTCGGGGAGACGAGGGACTCTGCTCGTATCCTTTTTTACTATTTCATTTACACCTCTATAATCTACTAATAATCTATAAACTCCGTTTGATTTCTTCTTAACAAATACAGGACTCTCATATCTAGAGCTTGCTCTCTTAATAATACCACATTCTTCAAATTCTTTAATTTTCTTTCTAATTTCTCTTTTTTCAAAAATTCCCATGTGGTAATTTCTACGTTGAACCAGTTTGTCTGTTTTCAAGTAGACATATGCTGGTTTTAGTTTTGTAGGTTTTACCTTGGCAGGTTCTTCCGTAAATATGTGGATATATTTTTTTAGTACGCTTACTACTGCCTGTTTCTGTTCCTTCGTTAAATTCTTATTAATTTTCACTTGTGTTCCTTCATTGTCGTGGATAACGCTGTCATCAGATCGGGTTATGCGGACAAGTTTTAGCATATCAACCTCCTCACCCTGGTTACCCGCAGTATCCCCCGACGTAATTCGTTGGATGCTAGGTTGGCAACGGCGGACGGAATTGGTCTGACAGTCCCGCATAGTCGGCTGTCAAAGCCTATAGCATCCTAAAACTGTCCCTTGTGCGATCTGGGTGCCGAAGTGCGCACTGTAGAATCTTAAGGGTGGGCATCCTAAATCATCGACAATATATTCACCTTCTAAACCGTAACTTGTTAAAAACCACTCATCTGGATCTGCTTTTCCCATTTCTGGATCCAGGTTTACACAATATTCATTATTTATTTCTATGCAGAAATCTTTGTCTGCTCTAATGAATCCTTCGCAATTTTCTTCCTTAAACTTAATTATACTAAATGTTTCACGTTTTCATGGCGGTCCTATTTTAAATAATTTCTTACTAAATAATATGTCGGCATTATGTCGATCTAAAAAGTCGTATCCGAGTAGTAAAGGTGTGGTTACCTCAGAGGTTACATATGCTTCCACATCGAGGAGATTTCTACAACTCCTTTAACGATTATTGCACTATCGTTAGCGGCTACCATACACACTCTTGCAGGTCTGATCACATTATCCTTTACAAGGTCGTATTGTACAAGCGTCACTTCAGAGCCGCTGTCGACTGTTCCCTGTGTTTCATACTCTTCACGGCTCACAATGTTGCAAGGGACGATTAATTTACGTCTCGCCCTGACTAATTTCATTGATGCACTACGGATATGAATTTTCCAATTATGCGGTGCATGTGGATCTAACACTAGGATAGCAGCGCAGTCCGGATGATGGACGTTGCCATTACAAGCCCGAAAGTCATTGCCATCATATGGTATAGAGCAAACGGGCTCTACTGCAAGTTTTTTGGTTGTTGAGTGAAATTTTGTTGTTGGATGCTTGGAACTACATCAGGAGTTTGCAAGTTGTAAGAGGGTAATGCATAGTTTGTTGCATTTGCCCATGGTTGTGGGTTTAGAATTGGGGCACTATATGCCTGAGCATAATCATTCTGTTGCGGTTGTCCATAGATGTTGAATGGTTGATTAAAGTTTGATGCAAAATTATTGTTGAATCTTTGAGGTCTAAAGTTTCTTTGTGGGAATTGAGGCATAACACGATTACGTAGTCGACAATCTCTTGAGAGATGTCCCCTTCTTCCACAATTAAAACAATTTATTTCTCTCGGAGGATATCTATCGTTGTTTTTTTGACGATAGGATTCTCTCATTTCTGGTCTATAGGAATTTTGGTTATTTTGTGGTCGATTGGATTCCCTTTCTCTAGACTGCCTTCTTCTTGGGTTACTATCATTTGCTTCGTTATTGTTATTATTATTATTTGAACTTCTTTCTCTACGAGGTCTAGATTCTGTATTCTCATTTTCCGTCGTTTGATTTTTGGCTTGGTTTTGGTTTTGTTTATTGGCATTCGGGGTTTTCCATCCTGCCTCTACTAATGCTACAACAACAGGGTCTGTAGGAGAGATATGCGGAGTTATGGGTTTCACAGTTTCTTTTTTCTCAGGAGCTTTACCCTTCATCATCTCTTCCATCTGTTTTGTTAACTTGGCAATCGTTTCTGTTGCTTTATTCAGCATCTCTTCCGTTTTTTGGACATCGGTTAAGTCTAATGCTTTTTCTTTGAATTCTTTCCAATCCGTAAATGTTTTTGAAATCTCACTTTGTGTCTGGAGATTTTTAGACGCAAAGAATTTCCTTTTTTCTCCTGTTAGCCTTGGGAGTAAGAGGTCACAAATCTTTTTCTCGCTAATTGTTGCATCTAGTTGTTTATAGAGTTGGAAAAATTTTGGTACATTTGTACTAAAATATGAATCGTCAAATTTCAATGATTTGATACGTTTTTTTACCGCATCTTTATCTTTTTTAAAGATACGTGTTAAGATTCGTTTTACTTCTAACCATGAGGTTTCTGGGGTTATCTCAGTTTCTGCTGCAAACAGTTCGAGAGCTGTACTACAAAGGGCTATATTTAGGTTTAGTATCATTTCATACTCAGTTGCTTCAAAGGTTTTCGCCTAAGTTTCGTATTCAAAAAGGAATTCAAGGATGTCCTCATCGGGGCCATTTGAAAAATGGCTCAGAATCCATCTTTCTGACCTTTTTCAAAAATTGTTCATTGCTAGGTTGTGTTGTGTGTAGGCGTCATTTGCTGCCACAAATCTTTCTTGTTGTTGTTGTTGTAAAAGCAAGCGTGCGTTATTTTCAGCGATGTCTTCCAGGGTCATGTTTTTATTTTCCAATTTTAGAAAAGGGTTATTTTTATTTTCAACGTTTATTATGTTGACGTACGCGGGTTCTTTTTGATCAAGAATATCTACGCGTATCTCTGGGGGTAATAAATTAATAGGGTCGATAAAATTTTCGGCAGTTGAATTTAAATTTTTACTTTTTGGTTTTTCTAAATTTTCTGGGCTTTTTACATGAATTTGTATTGAGTGTTGGATTTTGGTCTGTGAGGACTTTCCCTGTCCTTGAGGGACTAATGGCGACAAATCAGCACTAGACTGTGAGGGTTTGTTGACAAAAGTTTGGTTCAGAATTGATTCCTCTCCAAGGAAGATTTCGTCTTTGTCGTTTGGGAGAGAGAAATCGGATGTAACCGAAATCAATTTTTTAGGTGATACGTGGTGTGATACTTTAGACAGGAGTTTTTCGAAACTCGAGCTGAGACTTCGTCTCGCTAGTCTTCTTTCTGTTTCTTGCTTTTTTCTCTTCTCTGTTTCTAACTTTTTTCCTTTACTTTCTAGATCTTCTTCTTCTGTATCGGAGAAGATTTCCTCTGCCTCGTTAGGGTCTTTATTTTTTATACTTCTTGTTACTCTACGATAACTTTTGCTTTCTTCGATTAATCTATCAAAATTACTTGTTCTTTCAAATTTCTCGGTGTTGGGGTTTGAGTATAAAATATTTAACAACCAGTGTTTAGAATGTCTACCTTTATATAGTTTTTTCTGTAATTTGATTCTTGTTCTCCCTTCTATTCTCTTTACTTTTGCCGCTTTTAGCACACGATAGAGAAAAGAAGTGAATACTCGACTTCCCCAATGATTACCAAGGAGTGAGTAATTTTCCTCTTCAGACAAAATTTCATACAAGTTTTTGGGATGATTTTCGAGTTCTAAAATGTTGTCTTCGGCATTCGAATCTAAAATATCCGAAAGAGATGCACTCGTACTTTCACTTTTTTCAGACACTCGCGAGGGTTGGGATATTTTACATTTTACAATATTATTTACGATATCAATAACAGTTTCAAATTTTTCTGAAGTAACGGAAGATAAATTTATAATTTGCTTACAGATAGATGGCGAGTAGTGTATTGTAGTCTTCTGTAGTGTACTGTTAGTTTTGTTCGGACTGATGTCGTTAGTAAGTGACTTCTCGTTGTTTGCGTTATGGTTTTGGATATCGGTTGGGCTGATTCTATTCTTTTTGAATTTCAGGAACCGGATCTGGATCTTCGTTTTATTTTTAAGTTTATTTTTAGTATTATTTTTTGTAATTAATTTATTTTTAAATGTTTTATTTTTATTTGTCTTGATTAAACGCTCGCGGTTTTCCGCAATAAAGGTTTGATTTCGTAGACGTTTGTTTAATTTTGTTTTAAATAGCTGAATTTTTTTAGCCACGATTTATTTAATAATTACTCGAAAATATTTGCTCCAGCAAAATTAAATTAATTATTTGCGAGCGGTTTAAAATATTTTGCACACGAGTGGAAAATGTTTTTACTTTATGTAAAAAATGAAAAAAAAAAATTTTATTTGAACAGAATTATTATTTTTAAATTTTACTTCCGAAGGTTTTTTTGTTCGGGCTGCAATTTGTTGCGAGAGTAATTCAATACTTTTAAATTACTTCAACAAATAAGATAAAATAAAAATATTTATCTTTTATTAAATTTGAACTTCAAGTTATTACAAAACACATTTAAACTTTAACTTAATACTGATACTTAATAATAGTGAGACCTGATATCCATAACATCGAGTATGGACCTTAATGTTTCTGTTCGACTGCTAGTTCACGAATGACCATGTCTTCAAAATGAAGATATGACATCACTTTTGTTTTCTTTGTTTCACTCAAAAGATGGCCGACCAAAAAGGTAGCGTGACATGGAACATCCGCCAAATATGATGACACTTTATTGTCAGCATATCTGGTGGTGTTTGTCTGTGGGAAGCTAGGTAAAATATAGACAGCTATTATTCCGAGAATTAGGAATAACAGTTGTCTATAATTTGTTCGACACGTTTTTGTAGATGAACTGAATTGTCTGCAAAAACAGGACGGAACAAGTTGGAATAACGGAATTTATAACATTCGGACATCGATGTACATACAGAATTATAAACCATTATTATTGACATTGATCAGGGGAAGGATGGAGACATTGAGATTTTTAATAGGGCTGTTATTTATGATTCGCGCACTTCGAAGACGATGCAGGTTGTTTTTGTTCAACTTAAAAACCCACAAAAATCGGAAACTTCAAACTTCGGACTTTTCAGCATAGGCAGATGAATTTATAAAATCATAATCTCGACTTGTACACTTTTTTCCCATCTCAGCTTCATTCGAAGTGATGTAATAGCACGTATGTATCATTAAAATTTAAGAAAACCTCAATCTTTAATTGAAAATCTTAAATTTCATTAGAGCCTCTGGGTTCTGAACCAAAACCCAAATAAACGTTAGTCTTAAACAAAAAACAAAGAAACGCCTTTGCATCGGTTTTTTGATGCATAAGGAACTTTTAGCTTCTCTCGCAATCGATATTAATTATTATTGAGATGGTGGGTAGAATTATTAATAAGAAAGTAGGAAAAGCAGCCGACTACCATTCAATATTACCAGTTTCAATTTCTGAAAAATCATATTTTCCAATAAGTTATACTCGATTTTGACACCATTCTGAATATGAAGGATATTGTTTCGTCATCAACAGTATGCAGCCCACTATAACCCACTTGGAAGTAAAAACATGTACTCAAGTAGGAAAAGAAAGGGACGAAAAAGAAAAAGGGTTCACATTTCTCGACTTACTGCACGATAATCTCAACTGAAGGAAGGTGCTGCACAAAAATACGTATTATAATACACCCGAACGATTTAATTGTAAAAACGAAGAAAGATTTTCAAAATATAGCACACAGATGCCAGGTGTAGCTAAGTAAAATATTTAATTGTAAATTCCACCTCATAATAAAAATTATAATTTTTTTTTTTTTTTCGTAGATACTTACATTATAAATTTATAAGCGAGAAAACAATCCGAAAACAATATGTTTCACACTACTCTATTTTCAATATTGTATAGTTTATTCTTACCTCGAAATTCGACTCCAGCAATTTTCTCTCCTTTACATTTTTTTTTTTAGTTGAAATCGTTTAATTTTTATGTTCAACGACATTTTATTTCCTTTTTATTTCCTCTTTCTTTCTTTTTTTTTTTTTTTTTTTTTGCACTCGTTGATATGTGTGCGTAAACTACACTAATCCATCAAGGAATATTTTTATGGAACGCGAATATAAAGTACGTTAAGCCATCCGAAAAACATTAACCGAAATGAAAAGAGCAACAGGCAACACCACCTGCTTCGTAGTGCTGTTGCGCTTCGAAACTGTTTCGTTTTATGGCAGCGTTACCTATGGTATATTTCAGTATCAACTTTCGCGTTACTGTGAAAAATCCTTTTTTTAAGCAGGTTTTAACAAAAAAAATCTACATATTAAAATTGATTTAATATTAAGATCCAAGGGTGGGGTTAGGTTCGTATTTCGTTTCATGACGCCAGGAAACTTTTGGAACTATTATTTGAAATTTATAGTATATATATATATATATATAATAAATTTAAGCTGATTTTTTTTCGGCATTTCACGCCTCTCTCACTTGACGAATTTTCTCAAAATTTTTGCTTCATACAAATGCTTACCCTTAGGTGGTTTGTGCGAAGTTTCGTTTCTAAAGTTCTATTCTGGAAGCTGTATTTAAGTTCGAAAGTTACAGTTCTAAACCTGTTCTTTTCAAAGTTTGTTCTCAGTTCTACTTAATGGTTTTTATGTTGGTGTTAGTTCTGAGACGTGAGAACTCATAGGTACAGTTGAGAGATATAGTCGTTGAAGGAGTTTTAATTCTGGACCTATAAGGTTTGAAAGTTAGTTTTCAGCTCAAATCGACATAGATTTAGCGTCAGTTCTAAAAAGTGAAAACTCGAAATTTCAAAGTTCATGTGCCAAATTTTATCGAATCGTATAGTGTATTTAAGAAAAAAAAAGCTACCAATAAAACTTCCGAATTTTCACGCAGAATCAAATAAACCCATACAGTATCATATAATAGTTATGCACCCTTATCTAATATAAATTAAAGTTTATTTTTTTCATTCCAGCATTCTGCCCCTTTAACGTGACTGATTTTCATAAAATTCTGGATTCCCAATAGGTTTTTTTTATAGTTTCGGTTCAAATTCTCCGTATTGAGGGCTGCAATTAAATATGAAAGTTATCAATAAATGTTTTTGTTCTGGAACTGTTCCTTTTGAAAGTTAGTTTTCATTTCTACTTGAGGATTTCAGTATCAGAGCTGAGAAATGAAAACTTGAAAAATTGAAAGCTGGAATTAAGTTCGAATTTTTTGATGGAAAGTTTTACTTCAGGACCTGTTCTGTTCAAAGTTAGTTCTAAATTCTACGTAAAGGTTTTATTTCAGTATCACTTCGGATATGTCAAAACTCAAAAAACTAAGAGCTGTAGAGTTCGAATATTTTCACTAAAATTTTTATTTCTGGACCTGTTCTGTTTGAATATTAGTTCTCAATTCTACTTGAGTGTTTTATCTTAATGTTATTTCTGAGAAATAGAAACTCAAAAAAAATTCATAGGTTTTACACTTTTTAAGAATGAGAGGAGGGCATTGAAAATTAATAAAAACTAAAAAAAAAAAAACAAGTGTTCATTTTTCATTTTCTTTCAGTTTCATATTCACTCTCTAAACAATGAAACAACATTACCACCTATGCTTTATTTTTCATTACCATTTTCTCTTTCCACTTTTTTTACCATCATTATCTATCTTTTTTTTTACTCTTCACACATAAAACATTAGTAATAATTTTTAAAAGTTTTCAGGAAAAATTTTAGTTCTGGACCAATTATCTCGCAATTAATTATATCATACCAGGCAGAAGGGTAGGTAATTCAGCTTGTATCACAATAATAAATGTAAAGGCGACTGAAATTAATAAATCAAAATTATTTCCTACACTCTTTGCGCATGTGTCAACTATAAATGTTTCGTTGTTTTTGTCGAAATAAAGAATTGATCAGTGTTACCAGATTGGTATAAATGTGATTAACACTGTTAAATTCTTTACATGAGGGAAACAATAAAACATTTTTGGAAACATTTTTGTCAGTGTGCGTATCAAATACAAACGCCCACTAACAAAAGAACGAATTTTATTCAAATACTTTCTACTGAATATTTGGAAAGTTGTATATTTATTATAGTGATGTACACATTTCTGTGTAACCCGAGAGTAGGCCGTTGCAGTTTTCATCCGGTAGTCTTGAAATTTGGTACACTTATTCGGATCTAGTCAAGGATAAACCCTATTGTTTTTGATCCAGATTGGTCGAATGATACATCCGGCACATCTAATTATGTTGAATCTTTGTAGCTTTAATGGTGATAAAATGTACAATTTTTGAATAACATACATGAGATTTGGTACAGACAATGAATAGGTATGTTATATTCTAACATTCTCCAAAATTTGGTTTTAATCGGCTCAACAGTTCATGCTAAGAAGAACAGATAAATTTAAAATAAACCAAAGAAGCTTCGCAGAAAGTAGGCTTGGTGTTATTTTATTTGCTAAGTAATCACAATACAATTCCTCATTAATTTCCTTGACATTTCATTTTAAATGCAATTTTACCCAACATTCGACGCAGTTTCAAAACTTTCAATTTTTTAATCGTACCTAATTATTACTTTATTTGTTTGTTTGTTTGTTTATTTTTTTGTTGAAAAAACCTACATTTTCTAGCATGACTTGCTACGATAGTGTTTTTTTTTTATCCATCATCATCCTTCCTACCGAATAAATGCTATTCTTGATGTTCATTTCCGTCAAAGTGTCTTCATATACTTGGGTAATACTCGTTTATTTTCATCTTGAATTTACAATGTACAGTACTTAACGAGTTTTTTCTCTTTTTTTTTTTGCATTAGTGCTACTTTTGAATGTTACGTAGCAAAGATTTTTTTTTTCCCCTGCTGAAAATTAATTTGTTTCTAAAACGAAGTACAGTTGGTAAATATTTTCCTTTTCACTGTCTTTTTTTTAAATGAATTTTTCAAATTATCTGGTTCCTCTATCGACATGAAAAGTAAAGTTGAGTTAGCTTCCCAAAGTTTTTTGTGGTCGTTCATATCATTGGTTTGTGATACTCAACAACGACAAAAATAAGATACACTCGTATAGAAATATGTCACTAGCCTCTTCATCAAAATTACCAATGAGGAAAAGGGATGAAGAAAAAACTAAAGAAAAAACTAAAAAAAAAAAACACGAAAAGTGAAGTTTAAAATTATAAATACCTGTTCATAAGACTACTGTATACAGGGTGTCTGTTTTCTATATACTATAGACATTGGTTATTGCATGCGACAACGCAAGTGAAAAGTCATTGGTAAATTAAATGAAAACAAACAAAATGGTAAATATATACTTGAAAACTCGGACCCAAAAATCGGAGAAAATTCAAATTAAATTTTAAAAATGTCCTCCATTGGGTTGAAAATAGTAGCATTAATCTATCGTAAAAAGATATCTTAACAGGGTACCTATAATACTGAGTGTGATTGACGTTCTGTTACAGCAAATCCGAATTACTCTTTGTAGATCTTCAAGGTCGGAAAAAGGCTGATGTCGATGATAAACTGTATAGGTAATATGATCCTAGGAAAAAAATTCATAGGGAGCAGGGTCGGTTGTACGCGATGGCTGAAACTAGCCTATTTTTCCACACAGCAATTTCTTCTCTAGGAAATGAATTCAAGTAAGTTCGGGTATAACACCCATCATGTTGGTACCAAATTCCACGCCTTTCTGCTGCTCGGTGTATTCCATCTGACATTTCTCCTTGCAAAAGTTCCAAATACTTCTCTCCTGTTAAAGTACTATTGATGAACGTAGGCGTAATGATACTCTGACCAAGAATTCCAGCCAAAATATTTCATAAATATGTTTAAATACGATTTATTGCTTTATCAGATAGTTCATAATTTGTTATTTGCATTGTATTTCCCTAGTCCGTCTAGTAATGACTATAAAAAAAACATGATGAGTCAATTTTAAATGCACCGAAGGTAATTTTTTCTACGGTATGTAAAAAACTGACTCCCCATATATATAAATGAGTTGTACCTACTGTAGTAGCAGAGACACTACTATGTAGGGTACTTATATTTAATGTGTCTTTAATATCCATAGGACTAGAAAATATACGTTGTCACACACATAACTCACTCACTAGATCTGTAATAACTGATGGTAACCTCCTCAGCCCAGTCACTTGTCTACCTACATTTCTTCAGTAGACAAGTTCCCTTTACACCCGCCAGGCATGCAGGAGATTGTGGACATGCCCACAATTCTGACAACGGGTCAATATAGATATGTATTCAAAGCTAGCTGTAGTCTCAAATGCTAAGTGCCGTAAAATCAATTTCTTTTATAGAAATCGACTTTATTTATAAGTGGAAGTGTTTTTAGCAGCAGTGAGAACTATTCTTACAAGAGACTGTTTTCCATACACATTGAAATAAAATTATACATTTTTATATTTTTAATTTCAGAGTTATTTATTTGAAGCAGATGCTATAAAAAGGATCTGGTTCATCAAGAAAACTCTTGTTATTATGAAGTGGCAAAGACACTACTATGTAGGGCATTTATATTCAGTGTGCCTTTAATGTCCATAGAACTAGAAAATATATGTCATCACACACCTAACTCTCTCACAAGATTTGTAATGACTGACAGTGACATCCTCAGCTCAGTCACTTGTCTACCTAAATTTCTTCAGTAGATAAGTTCCCTTTATTCCCACCAGGTGTGCAGGACATTTTGGGGGTGCCCACAACACCTACTTGTAAATATTCGTTAGATCTAGCCTTGAAAAACATATACAGATTTCCAACTCTGGACCCTTGCAACTAATGATCAAAATTTTATTTACTAATGATTTACAATAATATTCTATGTGCAAAATGATTTTTTTGGTCATTATGGTATGAAGTTTTGGAAATATGTGATTTTACAATTTCAAAAAATAAATGAATGAAATTTTCAATTCAAAATAATATTATGTTAACAATTTATTATAAAATTTCAAGCTCAATACAATGGTGGATTGACCGGCATTAGATCCATTCTAATTGGACAAAAGTTCGAAATCGACAAAACTTCAAAATTCTCAGTAAGTCTCAATAAGAAAGTGTTCATTTCACAATAACTAGTTTTCTAAAGAGACTGTTTAATTTCCCTGGGTTGAATCTCGAAAAAAAAAAAAATTCAGTAAAAAAATGACAAATTTAATGACTTGACTGGATGAGTAAGTTGTGATGAGAAATTTTCTTTAAAGGACGGGGTCGTATTTATATCACAAATTCTGTGTCTATCATGAACAAAGTTTATTCAATATTTTATGTGAGTTTTTTCACCTCACAGAACAAAAATTGTAAGATTGAAGTGAGAACTAACTTTTAAAATAAATTGTCCAAAACTAAAAGTTTAAGTGTAACACTTTTCTCCCATATCGCAGTCGCACTTGGATTTTATTTTTTCTTTGACGTCTGTGTTGAATGTTCTGAATGTTTAGGGGAGACTGGGGTAGGTTGTCACAAAATTTACTCTTAGCTCATTTTCTCTCATTCCAATTTTTTTTTCCAATGAAACTAACAGCGTATGAAACTTCATAGTATACTCTATGAATGATGTGAGTTTCAAAAATATCAAAGAATTTAAACATTTTCAAAATCCAAGTTGAAAAATTCATTTTTTTTGTTACAACCATCCCACCCCATGGGGTAGGTTGTATCACACATCAGGGATGATTGTAACATAAAAGGGGTTGGTTGTAACATGTCTTAAAATTAGTTATATCAAGTCAACAAGATGTTACTAAAAAATTTAAAATACAAAAGTTTTATTCAGACAAAGAGGATTCATCCAAATTGCAATTTTTACAATTAAAAAATATCAAATCATTACATACCACTGACACATTTTATTTGTGCCCACTTCTTGCAACTTAAGCACTGAATCCACTGACTTCCCGGTTGACTATCGCAATATGGTTTCATACACATTAAGCAAAGGCACTAAATTTCCTCTCTCCACTGATGTGATATAACCGACTTGTTTCAAACCTTTTCGCGCTATGATTTTATTAAGTTTCTGAACTATTGTTACTCCTGTTTCATCCTCATTCCAAATGTCTTGGGGAGCAAAATTATATTTTTCAATAACATTTTTCACATTTTGAAAAAACTCATCAACAGTAGTCTTATTAAAAGCTGTACAAAGAGATAAATCCTCATGCCTCTTTATGAAATCTAAATACCAGTCTTTCCCAGCTTTTGATCGAGTTTTTCAGAATTCAGGTATATTTTTTTCATGATTAGCAGTAGCTAATTTACAGGCAAACTTCCTTACATCATGTGGAGAAAATCCCATATAAATGTCTGAAGCTTTTTTGATATAATCAACCAGTTCACTTTGAGTTTTATCTGATAACATAACTTGATTTCTTCAGTAACCAACAAACATTTTTATTGGCGCAGTACCATTAATCTAATAATGTACAAATCATTTATATGCATGTTATAATATTCATTAAATAATTACCTATTTAAAATTCAATAAAATTATAATTTATTTTGCCGAGAATCATACCTCTGAATCTCTAAACTTTTTATAGTAACGCCTTAATGTTTGGTAATTCAGACCAGATGTCTTAGCTGCTTGTTGTATTGATAAACCCATTTTATTGACTTTTCTCACAGCTTCGAGCATTTCATTTTTCAAAGCACATCCATGATCAGTTTTTTTCTTCCAGTTTCAAACCACTAGGTATAAAAATTTTATTAAAATGAATAAATTTGAGAAATATACACGTCAATATAGTGTTACAACCATCCCCATTGTCATCTGTTACAACCATTCCCACAGGATCATTTGATAATCAAGATCTTTTTTTTTCTACAAAACTTTGAAAATCTCCCCTATGCAGGTTTTCGAAGAAAATCTACCCATTATTTTCTGTTCTTCTCTCGCAAAATGTCTATTACATATGTAAAGATTGTAACACTTCTTCATATCAATTTTCGGTTTACTAGGTATACCTTTCTTACACCTCCTAATCTTAGTTTTTTTTTTTCGACCGTGGTTCTTGATTATGATATTATAACTAAAATAATTCGTTTCATTATTATTACGTATCGTTTATTTTATTGTGAGCTCATAATATTGAACTATGCAACAGTTCGTTTTTTATATCCTATTTGTTTCTTTGATTTTCCATCACGTTCCTTACCTATAATGCATTAAATTATTTGACTCCTTAAAAAGAGAAAATTACCTATGTTTATAAAGCTATTGCGTGTTAATAAGTTTTTTATCATCTTGTCAAAAGAATTCATTAGGTTACAATAAATTTTTTCGTCGTAATGAGTCAATTGTGATTTGTCATTGTCAAATGTTTTTTAACTTTTGGCACATTCACGCCTTAACGGTGTTGTGAGTAAAGAAAATGTTTTCGGTTAGTCAAATGCACTTTTTTTATTGCAAAATTGAAATCGGACCAAGAATTTGTTAATACCCAAAAACATAAACTAACACAATAAGATCACTGGGCTGCAGCCTTTCTTAAAAAAAACTTCATCCCAAGCGTTATTTTCCCCCAATCAATCTCCTCCCCTCCGTTACGAACAAAACCTGAACATACTTTGGTATGAAAGATTAAATCACATACCGTCATGTCGTATCATGTGTTTGGTAACCATTAAGTGATAATACCCAACCTTATAATTGAGTATCAAGTACATGAAAAAAGCATTTAACCGTTTAATAAAATTACATTGTGTTTCAAAAGTTTTCTTCACAGTGAAACTTAATTAAGTAAATGAATTTTCGAAAACGGTGAATTAGTGCAATGTTAAATTTTGTTGTGTCAGCAGTTTCATCGTCTCTTAGACCAATAATGCACAGATGGACCGAGCTTAGCAGTACCTACCTACCCACCCGAAATATACTTAGGTCAAAAATAAAAAAAGTCTTTCAATAAAAATTCAAATAAATTCATCGACTGCTGTCCTGGCATTTTGAATTTCTAGCGAGTTCGAATCCAGTATTCCTTTTCGCTGTAAATATTCTTCGACACTTTTCAATGCTGCGTCCCCAAATTGCTGCGGTCTTTTCTCCATACATCGATATACGGCTAAATCAGCTCCAGTAATCATAAATTTTCTTCCAAATATATCGATGCTGGAGCCTGCGGAGCGATTGAAAATTATGTTTAACAGAATGTTTCAAATGAATCGGTTATTCGTTCGCTGCTGGTTGAAAAGTTAGATTACTTTGGGTGTGTATATAGTTTACCAATTATAAAGTCTGCTGGCGTATAATACGCTTGTTTATCTTCGGCGAAGGTAACTTTCGGAACGTAGGCCGATTTCAAAAAATAACCAGAAGGGAAACCCGAGTTCGGTGTACGTGTTTCGTAAATAGATATTTTCCCATCCGCCAGTGAAAACTGAATTATGAATTTTCTATCTTTGTCGTTCTCTACGGTTGTATCGAATTCTGCCGAATAGCGTAAAACCTGGCCACAAATGAGAAGTAGACGATAAAAATTTGAAAAACACGATCCTGAAAGGCTACCAGAAAAGCCTTTGGGCAGTGGCTGCACCCTTCATTGTAATACCAGAAAATATTTTGCAACACTACAAATGTCCCCTTCCCCTCGAGGTATAACGAAGCACTGGAAATAATAAATAATATCTGTGTACAATAAATTTTTATGTTTTGCAACATCCCAAGAAAAATAAATAAATAAATAAAGGTTGACGCCACTGCCTTTGAGGAAGATGCGGCGAGTTGGTATAACTTTATTTGTGTTTTCGATGTAATGAAGAACGTCTTTTCGAGGAGGTTTCGGCACAATGGACAAACACGATTGCAAGGTATCTTCTGGTTGACCAATGCCTGAGTGAGGAGGAATTTCCTAACATAGAATAAAAAAAAAATATATATATATATATATACAAAATGCAAGAAATTGTGTATTAAAAATAGATTGTTTAATTTATAATGTAGGTATTCTAAAATACCTGTCAGAACTATAATAAAAAACAGTCCTTTTCATTCAGAAAATATGTATACCTATGTTTAAGTGCTAGTTTGTAAGGAAATTTCTACGCTCCAGAAAAAATATTGAAGTTCTTATGGATATGTTTTTCAATATTACTGAATTCAAAATGATCGGTGCATTATTACTGTGCGAGCTGTTGCCTTTAGCTTCACTCGCCTATTGTTCAATATTATTTTAATCCCTTTTTTATAGACCCAAATGAAACCCAGTGAAACAGAGAGAATGATATTATTCATCTCATCAACCAGTAGTTGTCAGACGATGAAATAAGAGAGAGGGAAAAGTTTTTTTTTTTCAATTCTATTTTCTACTCCTTTTAGTTTGGTTCAAGAAATGTTTTGTCCGTTTTTTGTTTTCAAAGATGGTAAAAATTGGTAACTTTGCCCCAAGAGGGGCTACGGCCTTCCTTGATGGCAATAAACCTTCCTTGTAATAATACAATTTTTTCTGAAAAATCTCATGCGAATTCATTCAGTAAGTAGATTTCTGGAGTGATAGTGTTTCTAACAGTTTTTAGTCCTTATATTTCATTCACGCTAAGAAGTGTGTGACATCAGAATCATACACCTGTATTCTAGAATGTTTCTTAATGTTAAGTAAGACTTAAGTACTCATTTGATCAGGTTTATCCTATACTTGTACATGGCAGTCACCGATAAAATATTTCTTAAGTAGCAAATCTTTACTTAAGTATTGTTCTACAATACAGTTGCTAATAGATGTGGTGGTTGGTTGGGAAGAGAGAAAAAAGGCATCATTCTGTGAAGCCAACAAACATCGTATTTCAAGCAGAAAAGTATGGATATATTTTATGACATTATGCACTTCTTAGCGTGAATAGAGTACAGTATTTTATAACAGAGTGAAAACCTCTTAATAGGGACACAATGGGTAGTACCCTTTTTGTACCAAATAATCGGTGTCTCATTTAACCGATGCTGAATGTTCATGTGTAGAAACGAAAAAATTAAAAATAAAACAAAAAAGTGAACGTTGTAATTTTTAATGGCAAATTTGAGAACATGTCATTGAAAAATTCAAATTTTTCAATAATATGACAAAACAAAAAAGGTTACTGGGGGTTTTTGTTGAAAGAAGATAATAGGTATGGATTCGGTGTATTCTAGTGCATCTTTCCAACAGTGCTTATCTGATTGACTTACAAAAGAAAACATGAAAGACAGGTAGAATAATGACATTAATGACAAGGAACAACAAAAACTATCTCTATTGAACTGAACCAGGTAATTTTATCTTTTAAATTAGAGAGTCCAACAGCAATTTCCTCATATTTATCGACTGCCTTATACCAATGAATCGATGTGATGTTCTTAATAAGCAGTCTGTTTTTCTTCAGTTTTAATATGTTTGTTTTGGGAACTTCCCTGATTTATCCCAAATAAGGGGTTGTCCCCTTATTCTGGTGTCCCTAATGAGCAGTTTCCACTGTATGTATATAAGATATTACTGTATTCACAATGATTAATGACCCTAAGTAGTCTTGTAGTTTATACCAAATAAGAAAGACATTATATGAATTTATTAGCCCAGGGGGAAAGAAATAGGCAGAGATTCACCCTATTCAACGAAGGCTGCATCTAAAACAGTTGTATTTGCACAAATAGTTTTAGCTTGAGATAACTGTGAAATGTTGTTATCTTTATGATGCCATGTCTTTCTTATTAGGAATGGACCATTGCTGATTTTGTCCACTCAAAAATAATCTTATGCCCAGCCTAAAAACATATCCATATATAAAAAAAAAATCTGCTAAAAATTTAATTCGATAAAAATAGTTTTTCTTTCTTTAACGAAATTAATTAATAAATTTATACTTGAACAACTGGTTCTGGACACTTTGGAACGATGTTAATGGCTTTTGGTTGTTCTATTTTTAGACATTCACTATAGTAGCGCCGTGTAAATTCATCACAATCGTAAATATAAAACCTAAAAAACAAAAAGACGAAGTCAAAAAATACTATGAACAAAATAACTTCATAACCATAAATCATAAGACTCAATTCGAATGGGGGAAACAAATAAGAAATATTCCATGAATAATAAACCTCTTCTTTTTTTTTTCATATCTAAAAAATCTAATTTTTAAACGACTTCAAAAAAAAAAGGAGGAGTTATAAAATTTGACCCGTTTAGAAAATAAGTAATGCGTATGAGAGATCCATGGATTATTTCTTTTCCAACGATGTAAGACAATATATCCAACGAAAAGCGAGAAAATGAAAAGATTATTGAAATTCGAAACTTTTATATCTTCTTCGATAAGGAAATTTAGGCAACATGTTGACATATCATTTTTTACTCGTCTTCATCGTACTTTACCGAATACTGAAATTTAACAGCCGATTTCTATTTTGAAATTATTCCTAGTAGAGGAACACTATGCAACTATGTATACAGACGTACATAAAACGTAGAGTGTCTGTTTTACGACGATGTTCCATTACTGTACCGAGTACTTATGTTGTACTGAAGGTATAACTTTTAAGTTTAGCAGACGTTTCGTAAACACTTTTTTTTTTTAAATGTTTGCTCGAAACTCTAGTGTAACTTTTCACCTTAGATACTAGTTTTGATGAACTGTTCTTTAAATGATAGGGGTAATCCTATGCTAGTCCCATGGTCGTACCATTTTACTTTTTCTGAACCAATGAGTTAGTTTCTTGAGTTATCTTCTAGAAACTTTTTGTTTCAAAGAAAAAATGACGCTAACGAAGGTAAATGAAATGAAATAAGTAGCAGTAAATAAAAATTTTTTCTCATTGTCGGCTGGACGAATATTAAGTTTTTTCTTTGTTTATATACCGGTACTTACTGAATATAAATCAACCGGAAGTTTAGGAATATGATTACAGTTGGCAGAGATACAATAGGCAATTCGTTCAGTTCCATCTCATGAGTAAGTATAATACGGAACAGAAAATATGTTTTTCCTAAAATTTTGATACTTGCGTACTCATTCCCTACCTTCCTATTTTTTTTTCAAGGGATAACCCTGTATCATTTAAAAAATTTTCATCAAAATCGGAACCCAGGGAGAGAAGTTATGGTGGAACAATTATTTAAAAAATAATAATAACTATAATAACCCCCTCCATTTGAATTCGGTTAAAAAATAAATTAAATTTTTTTAGTTTGATAAAATTTGCAGAATGACTGTAATTTTATGCATTTCTATAGAATTATAATCACAATCTTGAGCTTAATGATAGAAACCACCACCACTTGGCGCCACAGAAGGTTATTGTTGAAAATTTTATAAATTTGCGTAAAATAAAATATTATAACCGATTCTATTGGAAAATGTGTGTAGGTACTTTATAATCAGCTGAATTTATTTCTGAAATTTTTTTGAAAGTAAATCCCTTCCTAAGCTATTATCTTTTCGTTAGGTACCTGCATTATTGAAACCTAAAACATTTGTAGGCCCCTCAATACGCAATATAGGCCACATATTATAATAACATTTTTTATTCATTTTATCGAGTACAATCAACTGTAAGTTGAACTTTAGTCCCAGAAGGTAGCCATGGGAGGCAAAGGGGACGATTGCCCCATGAATTTTTTTTAGCTAGTCCATTTTAAAATTTGAAAAAAATTTTAGTGATAAATATGCGACAGTGGGTTACATAGATACTAAATTTCCAAAACTTCTAAATTTTAAAAAGTGACGATCAAAATAAAATTCATTAAATTTATTTTGCGTAGCTCCTTCAAGAAATCCTGGCAATGCTCCTGACTTTAGTTGTCGATTCCTTGCGTTTTGAAATTCTATATGTAACTTTGTATTATATTACAAGTAAGGTGTGATATTACAGCATTCTATGAAATGCCTAGCGATCTCAGGCGAAGCAAGAAAACGGTGAAAAATTATACAATTATTAGCCTGGGCATTTCATTCATCTCCTGACAACAGTTAGGTGGAGTATGAAATGATAAGAAATAAATGCATGACATATAAAATGAACAGGTCATTGTAATATTAATGAGGCAAAATTATTTATATAGGTACCTACAGTTTGTATTGAACAGTTTCTTAACGTTGAAAATGTTTCTGGAGTCGGTTTGTGAAAAAGTGTCCCCTACCAAATTTTTACCAATGTTTTATGAGTAAAGAGTAAGAGAAGCAGTAGATAAAAAAAGTAAAAAAAGTGGAGATGAAAATTTTGTTTGGTTTTTTACCGAGTGAATATGAAACTGAAAGAAAATGAAAAATTGAACAACACTCTTTTTTTTTAATTTTTATTCATTTTCAATACCCTCCTCTCGTTCTTACAGTGTGAAACATGTGAATTTTTTTTTGGCTTCTTTCTCTTGAAATTTTATTTTTTCTAATATCTAAAGGATTTCACACATCTGGACCTTGCTGCACAGTGGTGATTGGAGTGGTCTTCCTTCCTCAGTGTTTTCAAAATCTAAATTATGGGGTGGAATGAGAATGTGTTCCAAAAACAAGATTTAGAACACATTATCCACCAATTTATTGTTTTCAATTTTAGTTTAGTATCAATGTATTAGATACATTGCTCCTCAGAAACTTTTTGCATTGAAAATAACCATCTGGTATCTTCCATTTTCATTTTTCAGAAACATTTGCTATAGTTTTTGAAATGATAACTAATAAAAATAACACTACTATCTTATCTGGTATTATGTTAACTAAATATCTGTAATTTCTGCCTGTTTAAACAAGAAGTACAGCCTAGTTAGACATTTTATAAAAGCATGAAAATTTTTAGGCATTTCATAAAATGCCTAACTTTTACCTGTAACATACATATACATACACAAAATGTAGTATAGGTATCACTTTTACGTAAGTATTTTATTACTTTCTCTTTCAAGAATTATTAACCACCAAGGTTTAGCAGATAATTCCTGAAACACCTTGTAGATTTATTCGTAGGTAGTTTATAGAAATTCTGTGTCACACAAAAGGTGGTTATTTTATTTATTTATTTTTTTTCAATAATATTGATGAGTATAAAGGAGAAAATTTGTCTCACTTCTTTCCTAAAATGTCAAGATTTTCTCCAATGATAAAATCCTTTGGTTCGTAGAACTCTAGAACCGACTCAGTGGCTGACGACGTTGATATCTTGCCGTGAGCTATTGGGTTATAATTTATGAATTAATTAGTATATCTTATAAGTTTCCAAAGAATGAAAGGCATACTTTGTACGTACACAGTAGATAGTATAAACCAAAGAAAAAAAAGTTTAAAATCGACCAAAAGAACACTTACACAACGGAAACAACGTCATCTGAAACGAGCTCACAAAAATATTATACACAAGGGAGCTCTTCAGTATGCTACACCTGCACTCTCTTAAAATAAAATTTTAAAATTTTCGTTAACGTTAAACCAGCTGTTTTCATTATAGCAATGGATAAAAAGTCAAGCATAATTTGTTTTTTAAGCATTTGCTGGAGTGAATTGTCCGTTTCAATATTTATTTTTTTACAACTTATAAAATTTTACTCTTACGAAAAAAAACAAAAAACTTTACTTAAAATTTTAACTTACTTAGAACCAGTTGATTTTTTGGCAGTTTCGTTCTACTAAGTAATCTACTAAATTGATCATTGTAACCACGAGTTTTTTTGATTTGTCTTATTTCAATGGTGTCGTCAATTAAATAATAATGAATTTTGTAATGTTTCGGGTCGTCCAATTCAATTCCTCGATCATTCCATAGGGAATAAAATCTGAAAATTTTAGAGAAAGAAGTCTACTTCAAAAAAAGTCCGTCGGTAGGTACCTATAGGTGTGATTATCTTTAGATACTTATAAACAGCATTGGCGGTATTAATAAAAATTGGGTCTAAAGATAAAAATTAATAAATTATTTTCATTCGAAAAATTTTGCAGAGTAAATTAAAGAAAAAAGTATTTTATTTCGACTTTATCCAAAAAAGAAAAAAAAAAGTCATGTAATTAAAATATACGGACGAAATGAACTAGCGACTATATCCTCTAGGTTACCTCAAAACTTTTCGATCATATTGGAGAAATTTGTAGAGTTTATCTTGTGAGGATGTCATTTCTTGAGAACCACCATAGTAATAACTCAGCTTCCTATTTATTCCATCCGTGCCGAAAATATTAACAGGTAATTCTTCGTTTTCTTCCACTTCAATTCCCTGACTTTGCAGATATTCCTGTTTACAATATCCCATGAAAAATATTAACTTTTTTCTAACTACCTATGTTTTGTATTATCCTGGAAAACACAAGTAGATTCATTTAATTAAATGAAATGCGGTCTTAATTATTTTCTAAACCCATTGGTCTGAGACTGGTACGAAAATTTTGACCACGAAAATATTAATTGAAAAGCGTTTATACCATAAAACTAATTTTTTTTACCCGCGTGAATGAATCGCAACTACTTAAATGGTATGTGATTCCATAAATTTTTATATCGGTTCCAACATTCAAATCTTTCCAATTCCACGAGTCAGATGAGCTTTTTTTTGGAATTCGTCCACGACGAACCAAACGACCTTGTGGGTAGCCCGAGTTCTGAAAACAGATCAGGGCAAAACAATTATTTGTAATTAAAAGGATACGGTAAAGATTTAAAATTTGAACAAAATTTTACGTACACGGAAAAATAAAAAAAAAGAAAAAAAAAAGTACTTAACTTACAGGAATAGGTGGCTCGATCACAGTTAAAGTGTCGTCCTCTAAATAATATATCAAATTAATTTTTCTGTTCTCAAATTTTTCACAGTTCAATTCCGAAATTTCATGCCTAAAATATCCTTGAAATGACAAACATTTCCGATCATGAATTACAAAATGGGGTTGGAATGCTTCCATTTTTGGACGTTTAAATCTTGAGTATTTTTCCAAGGGGTTAAATCTGAAATGCAATTATCATCAATGAACACGAATCAAAAGTTGAACAGTAATTAGCAAAATTCTCTATTTGAAATGTTTTCTAAACGCTATTACGGTATTCAGTATATTATGAACATATATCGTACGTAATAAATTATTATAATATCGGTAGGTACATATACATTTTTTTCGTATATTTTATCAGGATAAAATTACTTGATGCAGTCATGATGCACTTTATAAGGCTGAAAATCAGCATTTATTTTTTGAAACGGTTCACATTCGGCATATGGTAATTCTCTTAAATTCAATTTTGGAATGTTGTAGCCATTTATCACCGTAAATAATTGATTTAAATGAAAATCTTTCTCCTATATAATGGAGAAATGTAACGAAAATTAACGTTATTTTTTCTTACGAAGCCCGAGTTTTTAATTTTTTTAATATTAAATATTTCTTACTTGAGTATTTTCGAAACGGAAACCAGGTAAAATAGGTTGATCAGCCATTTTCTAGAAACAAGATTAAAACTCTTTAATGATATCTTAAAGTCAACGAACAAAATGATTTCACTTAGATCAATTTTTGAATAGTAACCCAGTTGCTATAGTGAAATAAACAAAAATTATTTTAGATTCCTCTTTAACGGTAAAATTAATCCTGAATGAACGATTTTCCCAAATTGTTCAAATTAAATAATAATAACTATTGTAAAGGTTGAAATTTTTCGTTCAAGCTTAAACAGGATGAAAGTTTTTTTTTTAAATTATATATCACACAAATAAAGAGTTTCAAACTTCAAATTTCTCCTAATTTTTTTTTTTTTATAAAACCTAGCTTAAACCATAGAGCACCTAGCTTTCGTAATGATTTTCTATTAACATAATTGCATCATCTGTCTAAAGTGCCATAATTAAATTCTTGTATTCTTCTTACTTCGTCTGACGCAAAAAAACGGTTATTCCGTTATATGTACACATGACATCACCCAGAAAACATAATTTCTTCATTTTTATTTCTGAATAATTTTTTAGATATTAAGTTGGTAACTATCAAGTTATTTAAGTACTAATAGAATTAGGTCATATAATTCAACATGAAAAAAAAAATGGAATTAAAATTTCTCATTATACGGTATTCCAATACTCTTCTCGATGCTGGTGCTATTCAAAATATTATTCAAATAAAATTCAAACGAATCAAAACAAAATTAACCAATATAACAAACAATCAATAATTAGAATTCGATTTCTGTGATACGTAAAGGTACACACTCTTATCACATTAAGGAGAATAAAATGGGTATACTTTTTAACAAATAACCATAGTGTTACTTGGCAACAATTTGTTTACCAACAAAAGAGGCAAAATAAATCAAATCCAAAAACTGTTTTAACGCATTGGTCCTTTGAGTTCGATTTTTCGGTTTCGAAATTATATTTATATTTTGCGCCTTTTTCAGTTTTCGCTGTCAGTTTCTTGTTAAATTATTAATTAATCATAAAATTTAAGTGATTGTGTTGTATTCGTTAGTTTTTTAATTCATTCAATAAGTGTATAAAAATATTGACATAGATGGTCAACTTTTCTCAACGAAACATTCAGTCCTACTTTGACCGGTAAGAACCTACTTGTTTTATCACTGATGTCGAAATTGATTTGTACTCAGTAGTTTTGTATCCTGGTCTCATTTTTTAATTCTTTGCCAGTTTTCTTCTGTTTAAGATAAAATATTCGTCATCATTGCACAGAAGTTGCTTTTATAGGTATTATGTTTCATAGGTGTTTGCTTCTTTTAATATGTTTCTGTCTGCTCGTCAAACACTGATCATTTCTAATTCAGTTTTTCTGATATTATTCGTTAGTTAACTCCTCGAAAAGTTTCCAAGAAAAGATATCAATTCCTTGCCTTATACCATTCTAATGAAATTTATGTTTGTTTCAGAAACAGTAGTTTGAATGACATCTTCGCCTTGGTGAGTTTATTATTCACTAGATTACAAGATTTCTGAATGTATTTTATTTTATGATGATACAGTAGTAACCTAAAGAAGGAACCTTTCGTTTAGAATTATTGAATTTTAGTATTTTGTTTGCTTCAAATGTAAATTTCCTGAAACCTCATATTACTTTTACTGCTTGAACCTGAAGATAATTTTTCTTTTTTATGATTTGATCTGATTTTTTATGTTCAGTATTTTCTCACTCTTTTCTAATCAGTGTCGGACGAAAGCGCTATTTCTCAAGAACAAAAAAAACAAAAAACAAACGGATAAAAGCGCTAGCTAGTGAAAAACTAGTAGTACACAAGCGCCACCTTTTTAAATAAACGTAAGCGCTATTACTATGAGAAATCTCCAATAAAAACAGCGTAGCAAAATACTTTGCTGGAAAACCCAGTTTGCCCATTTACATCTTCAATAGTTATTGATATCTAACAAACATATTGATCTATCGAAATTTCATTGTTACAGTTTTAAGTAAAACAAATTGGGTAATAAGTAAAATAACCCCTTGGGCTGTAAATACGGAAAAGATACTTCGAGCAATACAGGCGACTCGCTTTCACTAACAGTTTGTTTTATTTAAATTTTTCTTAGAAACTACTGAATCAATAGACATCAAACTCGTACCATCGGTGACTTTTTTTCCCTACTTGTTGATTTTGTCATATTTTTCCTTAAAAAGCTTATGGGCTGTACCCTTTTTTAATACCTGGAAGAAGTTTTATCTTTTGAAGTTTTAGTGTTATGAATAAAATTTATCTAAGCGGAGGTCGACTTTAACTCAGTTTGTGAGGAAAACATCGGCGTTTTATGACAAGAAAATTTTTTCGAAAAACATTTATTTAAAAAATAATATACAAATTTACTATTAACTAAAAGTTGTCTCGTTACAAAATAAATTATTCAGTTCTAAAAATGACGTTCACTTATTACTAAAACAAAACATTTAAAAAAAAATGATTAACATACTTTTGAAATTAAAAATTAATAAAATTTTTGGCTATAGGTTTTAGGACTCAGTTTATTATATTGGTAAATTTCGTTATGCTGGCTGGCAAAGCAAATTTCTTTCAAAGAAAAAGATGTTTTGAAAAATTACGTTTTTTATTCATTCGCTTCGTGAATAATGAATAAAAAAAACGCAAAATCAACATTCACGTGGTTTGATACGTGGCTGTTGATTTTTATTTGCTCGTAAAAATATCTTAAATCCTAGATTTACAATTTTTTTTTTTTTTTTTTACCAATAGTTATAACTTTTATTGAGGTAAATTTTCTTGCGTTTCTTACTTATAATGTGCTCAAAATTTGAAAGAGCCATGGCAATTTAGTATATTGATCTACTGTATTTTCTTACGTATGTATAATTTTTTTTCCGTTGGGTACTATAATTCAAAACTTGAGTATTATTTTTTGCAAACCACTAACTTAAGAAAAGAAAAGAAAAGTTACTTTAATTCCTGAATTCAACGGAGCTTTTCAAATACAATCATTTCAGGTACGAAAATTCATTCATAATGATTAGTCACAAACATCAAAAATGCGTGTTATCTGACGGCCGTTTCGTCTGCTGAATTCGTAGTTGTTTTTCACAAAGATAACTTTGGTTTTCTGTAGCCATCGGAGGTAACATGGATGGATCACGAATTCGGTACACTTCCTCGTGGTCTGATCATCATACTGGCTTTCTTCAGTGTGTAGTCCCAGCCTCGCCATCTAAACCACACTATTCCTGTAACAGATAAAATGGATTGTATGCAAACATTTTTTCGGTTGATTCTTCCATTTTCCACCATATCGTGTCTAAATTAAAAACTTTTTTTCATACCTTGTCGAGCTGTTAGATCTTGTGGATCATTCAGGTAGAGACCGTTTAAGCCTCTGCCACACGATTTCCACCACCAGCCACCTTTCAACATCGAGGCGCAGTTCAGGCTAGATCTGTCGTTATCTCTGAGAGGAAAAAAATGTATCATGGCTATTTGGTTAAAAATAATTTTTAGGTTGATATGCTACTGTTGTAACTAGCCAACCTTCTGACTGAGACGTTTATTGACCTAATTGCAGCTGTGCTACTATCCTACCAATTAACCTTGACAATAATTTAACTCGAAACTTTCGAAAGTTGATTAAAATTTTATTCAATTCTATTAATAAATAATGTGTAATCCAATTATGCGTATTTTTAACTAGCTGACAACATTTTGAATGAATTTCTTAATGTAATTTCTTTTGATGATAGACCTTACATTTTTTATAGGTCTGTTTTCATTTTTATTTTCTGATTCATGCCGGATGGTAAAAGGAGATTATACAGGTTATACATATAAACAGTAAAATAAATGAATTTTGGGAATCAATCCCCTAATTAATGGATTTGTGGAAAGTTCTGTCTACTTCGTTAGCTTATTATGAGTGAATAACTCTACTTGAAATTTTAATACGATGTTCTGTAATGGTCTTCTTGTGAAATTATTCTGTCGCTGGTTTCTTATCGCTTCCAGTACAGAGACATTTGAGTGAAATTGGATTTTCGTATCGGAAAGTACAATAGGTGATTTTATGTAAATTTTTTCCAATTAATAATAATATCAACTCCAAGAACGGTGTAAATTCGACTTACTTGTTGTACGTTGAAAATGGACTGTTATTGCTACCATACCATGGATCATTTAACGAATCACCAGCATTTCCTTCATATCCGTCAATCTCTAATTTGTAGTATTCGCCTTCTGAGTATAGTTTGAAGTGAGCATATTGTGCATACCTTCAATGACAATGTGAGGAAAAATTTTTTAGTAGATATGTGTTTTCGCCGTCATTTCTCTCCATTCGGTCGAAAGTTCGGTCAAATTATTTTCAGGATATTTTTCTTTTTGTTACCTTTTGTTACCCTCGAAGTCCTCCAGTTCGACCCGAAGCGAATATTCTTCGTTGTTAGTTAACATGTAAATATTTTCGTTTCCTAACCAAAATTCTTTTGCAGGATCGCCAAATCCGTTTTTATAATCGTTCCAATCTCTATTGAAATTTTCTCGCGGATCAAAATCATCACGTCGTTGTATCACCTGAAAAATAATATGATTTATGTAGGTATTCAGTTACCATAGTCGTCAGTGTGCTATAAGAAATCGATAAATATGTTGTTTTTTGGACGTCTCTGTTATTAATTTTGAATTTTAATTTCTTCAGATTTTTCTGTGAAGCTTTTACTTGTGGTCTTTGTTTGTTGAAGATTCTCGTATTATTTGTCGCTACCTCTACAATTTTTTTTTTTTACCTTAAGTAAAATTCTCCTACAATTTTTCAACTGCATGGCCGTCATTTCAAATCAAAGTCACGTTTTCTCAACTGTTGTATAAAGAACTAAACGATTATTATTACTTTTTTCTTTAGAGTCGATAGAAATTAAAACTCTTAATTTAGCCTACTATTGTGTATTATACTCAGTGGCGGGAAAATGGTAACAGAGGCTTGGGGAGGTTTTTCATTTTAAAGCCACCGTTTCGATTTTCTTAATAAATTTTCTTGGAAACAAAATGCCATTTTTTCCTTTGTTGAAAGGATCTATGGAAGACTATCCCTTATCTCGCTATTGTCTTTAAAAAATTCTGTTTATAATACATAATTTTCTTCCTATAAAATTTTATGGGAACCACTATGGGGCTGCTCTGTTGAAGGGATCGGGCGGACTGCCTCTATCTTCCCGTACCGCATCTCAGGTCATTTTTTTACCCTCAGAGAATAAAATACGTTTCAAATTACATTTTTCTTAACACATTGGGACTCCTTTTTTCAGGCGAGTTAAATTTCATTTTTTGAAAATCTTCAAACGAATCTTTAATGTATTAAAATTAATTTTTTGCAACAACCACTCCAAAAACAGATGTTTTCGTGCGTATAAATTGTACGTGAAATAGAAGATTTTACGCCTATGTCGAAAAGTAAAATTTCGCACTTACGCAGCTTGGCACTTGCAAAGATTACTAAATTACTGTTTTGGCTGCGCATGCGCACTATTTCTTATCCAACATTATGAAACTGTGCACATCTGTATTTTTTGATAAACTGATTGTTAAGTTGCCACTTCAATTGAACACAACATTTTAGCTCTAAAACAAAGCTCTCTTATATCACTTAATGATTCCTGAGCTTCTATTTAAGCTAGAGAGTTGAGGTTGATGTTGCTGGGAAGTGAATAAAATGTATAAAATTTCCGTTCAACTTTTTATTATCTCTAACTGTTTAAAAATAAATAAATGAAAAAACCCTAAAGAATATAAAATTGGCTGGTTTTTGGAATCTAGAAACCTCTCCTCATTCACTGAATGATTCCTCAGCTTTTATTCAAGCTGGAGAGCCGGGGTTGGGTTTTTTATTTAATTTTTTAATAATCTTATTAAAGAAAAATTTGCCGTTTTGGTATTGTTAAATACATTTTTTTTTAAATTTTCTTGTGGTGAAATTTTCTTTGTGGAAGGGTGTTGCAAAAAATAGTATGTGTCACTCGTGCGAATTAGGTAATTGCTACTCTTGTGATTTGCATCATTGACCTTCGATTCATGCTGAAAAATCACACTCATATCAAAATCACTTACCTTACACACTTGTATCATAATAACTATTTTAAAACTCTTACTCATTATTGTTGAAATTTTAATCTAGTTTTTTTATATGGATTAAAGAGAAATCATCAAATCTAAGTATGTAATTTTGAACCGACTACAAATTTTTATATTTGTTCCAGCATAACTTCTCAACCTGGGCACTGATTTTGATGACTTTTTTTTTTCAATGATAAAGGATGTTCCCATGGTGGTCCCATTAAATTTTTTTTTAAATTGATGAGATAGTTTTTGAGTTACCTTTAAATAAAAAACTATCAGTTTTAATATAATGTTTCCGCTAATGCTGGAAATGAAAAATCATTAAAAAAATTTTTTTCAACAAAAAATTTAATCAACTTCAAAAAACAAGAAATAACTTAAACTTCTCTAAACAGAGAAAAATAATTATTTTAAAATTTCTCAAGCAAGATGTAGGTTTAGAGACTGGAATTATTAAAGTTAGCGCTAATTAAGAAGTTTTGAAATAAAATTTTACGGAATTGACGTATAAAACATACTTGGTAAGAAAAAGATCGGTGACTTCAGTAATTCCAGTCCCTAGAACTACATCGTGCTGGAGAAATTTTCAAAGTATTATTTTTCTTTTTTTAGCACTTTTTTTTTAAGTAACTTCTATGTTTTAAAAAAATTATTAATTTATCATTCATCGATTTATTATCACGGATTGGTCGGTTATTCTTGTAATTGGGCAAAGCTGGATTCTTTAGCTCTTTTCTTTTCGTTCTTCTGGGCTGTTTGTTTGAACTGACCGACGGACAATTCAATTTCAAGTGCAGCAAACTTGATATAGCTAGCCCTGACCTAAAGTTGATAAACCCTTGTAGCTCCATTTACGTAATAGACTACCTCGTCAAGACATTCGCTGCTAATTATAGTGATGGCCTATATCATAGAGAATCTAGTTCTTATTTTTAAGTATTTATGTTTGTAATTCTTTTTCTTGCCAACCTCTCCTATCTAATTATTGAATAATTTGTCTTATAAAAGTGTTGATCGATGGCGTTCGCGAAGATAATTATCGTATTACTGTCACTCGAATATTAATGACTATGCAACTTATGTATTGCGGCTGTATACTTAGTTGCCTATGAAACATTTTTCAAGGCAGTATTCTTATGTGTTTATTTTCTCTAGTTAGGTTGTATAGCCAGAAGCCTGTTTGTTTTTCTAGTTTACCGTTGTCATATAATGGCCGAAAATTTTTTTAAAGTACTTCTGTTGAAATTGAATATTAAAAATTTCCTTACTAATCATTTAATGAGTGAAAGGCCTCGATTACTGTTATTAGTTTGATTTTGACGATAAAACAAAAAACATGTGTGAGTATTTGTTTTTATTCGATTGAAAACACTTTTTATCCTTTGCAATTGGTTACTATTACTCAATTATTTTCTCGTTTTAAGTAAGGGCCGAGAAATACCCACGTTATGACCGGATTAATCAGTTGTGAAAGAAAATTATTTTTTAGTCTTGCACTGTTATCAGTGTTCGTGACTGTTGCTGTAGGTAACTTTGCGTCAATTTTTTTTTTTTTTTTCGTTTCAACTTTATACCTTTTAGTTTTTATTTTGATATTTAATGTCGACGAAATGCAAATCATGTCTCTTAGTTTCGGTTTTTAAATTTACTCTCACGTGGTCTGGGTAGTGTAGTCTTTTGGTGCTCGGTCTCGTAATTGAAAGGTTGTAAGTTCGAGACCAGCCGCCATCACATTCCTGACCCAAAATGGCGGTGTATTCGATTTAGTTTAATTGGGTTCTCTCATGTGGTTGGAAATTCCGTGCTAGGAGTATCATTGGCCAAAAATACAATAATAACAATAATCGAAAAATTTATCCTACTCGTCATAATGTAGAAATGTGAACTTGGTGAAATTGAATCCTTTGCTGGTCTTTTGGAAGGAGAATTATTTTAATTTCGAAGAAGGTGACCAAAATTTTTCTTATTAAATTTTCTTTGAAAACGGAAAGTTTTTAACTTTCTTGAAAATTTTGTTTTTTATTTGGTGCTAAATGCCGTAAAATATTGAGAAAACGTATGCGAGATTGATTATATATTTTTTTTTTATCTTGAATATTCTTGATTTTTTTTATTATACTATTTATAAATGAGGACGGATGTCATTTTGGAGTCACATCGTCGAATGTTTTGTAATGGCGTTTTGACCTAGTATCTTGAATTAGGTTGCTTTAAAGAGTGTATTAACGAATTAATGAGATGCACGTTTAATGGAGAGGAAAATACTTACTGTCCATCCTCCGTCTGCTATTTCTTGCTCGCAATACACTTTCAAGTACCAATAAGTCGTTCCTCGTATTTGTAAATAGTAAACGCCCGAGTGCCGCATACCGGCGTTTATTAAATCCAAACATGAATAACCCTGAAAATTGAAAAAAAAATAAATAAATAAAATAAAAAATAATAATAATAATAATAATAATAATAATAATGATGATAATAATACTGGAGAACTACGATTAATGATCACGAACGTCTAGAATTTAATTACCAAAATTCTATGCCATCTTTCGTTTTGATTGACAAGCAGTTTAATTTGTACAACCGCTTTTCAGTGATGGGTTGCCTCAGAAAGAAAAAAAAATGAAACATGACATAACGATCTGACATTCATTTTTAACTGTTCTATTTTATATATTACTGTATTATGAACACCTATATGTTCTTTAAATACATAGGTATATTCTTGTGGTCTTGGTTTTTTTTTCCCTCGTTATTTATATGAATACATCAGTTTTTGGCTCCTCCTACAATTGATGAAAAGTGTTCTTTTCAAAAAAATGTTCGTATTCCTTAATTTATTTTATTTTTCGCTTATTATATATTGTGCCTGTACATCAGGTCTTAGGATGTGATACTTGATGAGATAATTTATTTATAACTGATTAACTTGAAATTTCATCGCTTTGGTCGTATATTCGTGCCATTTGTGAAAAAAAGTGAAAAACACCAACCTGTGTTTTGAAATCCAGCATATTTTTGTGGTTAAAAAAATGGAAGCTTAGGGTACGCGTGCATAAGCAACAGAAAAAACACTTGCTGTGACAGCAAATAAACTTTTGATGATTTCAGCTGAAACAGTCGTGATAAAAAAATACGAATAATTTCCCTAATTCCAGAAGAAGGGGATATGTAATTGTTTTAATAAGTTATTCGACAGCGAATTTCTTACTAAACAGTATTTTTCTGTGAAACACCTCATCTATGTTTGGTTATACTGGTTTGAAGTTTCTGTTACTGTTTGCTGTTGGATAGTTGAAGTGCTCTAAATTATATGACTGGAGTGAGGAAGGGGTCATTTGTTCTGAGGTATTTATGCAGTATGTATAAGTCTAACCAGGCTCATGTCGTAGCGATGATGATAAGCCGCCATTTTAAGTTTTTCCGTTACATTTTTCATATTTGAGAATTTTTCGAGAACATAAAATGATTGGATAGTAACGAAAAAACTTAAATTGGCGGTCCATTATCATCATCAGAAGAGCATACCTGGGGGTAAAGAACCTTAGTCGAACGTGTTTTAGAATAATGGGGGAAATTTCAGCAGAAAAAGTCCGTTTAATAGATAAATTATCCTTCGGTTACGAGCTTATGTTTTTGGTGGTTATTTCATAAAATAATTTTCCTTTGATATATTTTTTTGAAGATGGTCATAGATTTTTTATTAGAAATTTTCATTTGTCGTAATATTTTTAATCAGGAAAATAATGATTAAATTTACGGGGAAAATTTTATTTTTAAATTCGATTTAACAAATCCTATCCATCTTCAATCTCTCCACTTCCGTTTTTATATCCAACGAGTTACTCTTTCGTGCAATCGAAACTTCAATATTTGATCAAACTATGTGTTTATACAATTTATACTTGGCAAAGAAAAGGGCACATCTACTGAAATTCAGCCAACTACATTGGAAATATGTTTTCCTCTTCAAATTCTGAATTTGAATTTTATCCTAATCACCATGACTGAATTACGGAAATGTATTAGTGTGTGTGCTCGGCATTCAGAAAATAAAATTCAGATCCGTAAATTTTTCATTACGAATTTTTTGGCGTTATCAATGAGCTACTTCTTGGAAACATGATTCAGGAAAGATTAATTGTCGTTAATTCGATAATGGCGGTGGTAAATTTGCATAAATATTGGCTACATAATTTTATGTAGGTAACTGTGTATAAATATTTATCTTAATGATATGCTTTAATTATTAAATACCTAAAAAGGTCATTTTGTAAAATTTTTGTAAATTTTACTTTCAATTTTGTCCGCAAATAAAACTCCATTCATTTTGAACGAATGAATAGGATACGGTCGTAACTCTTACGTGCATATTATGCCCTTTCAATTTCCATTTTATTGATCGAATTAATGTTTTGCCCGACAAGATTTTCATCGAATTTGCTAAAAAAAAACCGTATAAGAAAAATTTCGAAGTTTTTTTCTTGTTTTGAAAATCGTTTTATGGTCAATACTCAAACTAAAGTCATTTCGAAAGTTCATTTCATCTTTATAGTTGACTTTATAGGCTACTAAATTTCACATTTCTATTTTTAAGCAGGCTTTCCTTAAAAATCCGTTTATTTATTTCGATCTGGTATTAGCTCTCAGGGTTGGTGGTAGGTGTAGGAAAATTTTGCCACCAATAACTCAAATTTATAAATTTATATACTTAATTATATATTTCATTTTCTTGTTATCAGCCACGGTACAGATCGCAATGTTTTGTCCGATAGTCGAGAAATTTGGTACGAACATTGGTACCGAACTTGATCTATTGATTTTGATACGGATATGCCTTGCGGTACTTCCAATACCGCTATTTTTGTTTTTATTTTAGTTATAAAATGCCTTATTTTGGACTAATAGCTACGAAATTTAAAAAAAAATGTTTATTATGATCTATTGTAACACTTAATCAATTTTGGTATGGATCGGTCGGACGGTACTTTCGGTATTGTTATCAATATTTTTATTTTCCCTATATTATGCTTAATTTGGAACCAATAACTACGAAATTTGGAATAAATATTTACTATAATTTGTTATAACATACCGCCAATATTGGTGTGGATCACCGGGACGATACTTTCATAAAGTACTTTTTTATTATTTTAAAAGAGGTAATAGTTTCAATCTGTAATTTTTGGTCAAAAGTCACAAAATTTAATACAGTCATCAATTATGATCTATTACCTTTGAGTATACTCGTAATGGAGGGCTGATTCTCCTAGTTCCATTCTGCAGCGATAGTGTTTAGGGGAACAAAATTACTGTAAGATGTATATTTATATAAGAAAAAGGCTTGTAAGAGTACGCATTTAGTATTATATTGTCAATCCTGCAGCCCCTGGAAATCCCATACCTTTCAAATTTTCCTGTAAAATAATGTCATCTATTAACTACAGTTTGTTGCTGATTTGAGTTCTGTAACTTGATTTGTAATTTCACAATTCAAATTTAAAAAAAATAAGTCAAATGCATACTTTTACCTACCTGGGCTGTTAAGAGTACTCATTGGGGTTCTAAGAGTACACACTTTGAAAAGAAACTCAGAAACCACTGGAATTCAAAAAAATTATAAAATGTGAAATCAGGTATGAAACAGTATCATTTTTATTGTAAAATTTGAGTATTAACAAAGACTGGTAAAAATTTCTCTTTCCCATTATATGCTTTTGAATCTTTATATCACGTGCATTATAATTCCCTGAATTTTCCTCTAGCTTAGAAATCTTCTTCATGAGTAGGACACATGAAAATATCTTTATGAAATAAATCAATTTTAACTTTCGCTTCTTTTCTTTACAAAATAATATGTTTTAAGCATTGATATCCTGCCTTTAGGCTATGTGTGTACTCTTAACTGACTTAGACTTATTTTGTAAAAACGTCTAAAAAATATGCGTCGTAATTTTTAAAAATATTCTCCTGTATGTTTTTAGATATTTTTACAGTAGATATTATTGATATTCGAAGGTCACTTTGAAAAAAAAAAAATTGTTTCTATATCTTGCGATGTCATTACAGAAAATAGTAAAGAAACATACAAAAACAGTTTTTATCATACTGCAACTCATACAGTCAACCTAATATCATGGTATTTTGAACACAAGGTCTGTATATGAGGCTGTTCATTACATATTTAACATATTTCAAATTAGTCCAGCCAGAGAGTAAAAATTGAAGAGTGTACTCTAACCCGCTTGTGTACTCTTTATCATCTTTCCCTTGTCAGTAACATGTGAAACCGAGTAATTTCATTCCTAGAAAAAGGCTATCTGTGTCTGATAGTAACTACTTATATGGAAATGTTATACGAATCAGTTCTCCATCATTATAACAAACATACAAACCAACTAAAATTAATTCGTCAAAATTATTTCACAATATTATTTTGCCAATATATTCCCTTATATTCTATGTGCATGTGCCACTACCTACTTGGCCCCACACATACATAAAGAAAATTTTTTGTTGCTTCTGCCAAAACTACGAATTCTACAGTGTTATTCGTATGCCAGCAAAAATCCAGTGCTGGAATATGCCAAAGTGGCGTGAAGCGGCGCCTCAGGACTTGTAACGTAGGTTCTCAAAGTCTATTGCTAACTCTTTAGTTACATATTTCATTAGTAACTAATTTTCTACTGTTTAAAAATTTATTTTTTCAAATAGAGCTGCTGCTGCGTTGGAGTTTTTTCATTTTTCCTTTGGGGAATTATTTTTGAGGCCTCCATTTTGAGTGCATCGTGCCACAAATAATTTTAAATTATTCTACTTCGAGATCTGTAGCTTTTTGTAGCTGTGAAACTGAATTCTCATTGAAAAATTAAGAGCAGCGCGAAACGGTCATAGGTATTGAAACAATTTAATTTATGGAAATTGGAAACATTCACTGAGCAGATTTAAAAATTTTCTATTTCCTATATCAACTAAATTTCTCGAAAATTTTTTGAGATAAAATCCTTTCTACCTTGTAATTCCCTATCACAAACTGGTTTCTGATCAATAATTTAGATATACTTACTACAGCTGGGGAAAAAAATGCACTTCTCTAAATTATTTATGCCTACATGTAATACGCAGTTGCAGTTATAAGGTACTCTATGTATTTTTACTGAAAATTTTTTTTCTATTTGTATAGAATGATGTTTTTTAGTAGGTTTTCTATTAAAAATAGCAAGCCATTCCCAAAAAATTATATATTTCTTGTTTAATGTCTGTTCGTGGTTTTTTCTGCGTTTATTTTTAGTTTTTTAAATCTCGTAAAAATTCATTTTACATCTATTTTTCTATCAACTGGAGAAGTCCAAAAAAATTCCAAGTATGGGACAATGGGATTAATATTCCTCTCGTTGATTTACCTACAGCTTTAATCTATGAGAATTTTATTTTTATTTCTCTCCTGACTTTTGACTAATATCTTCGAAAGAAGATGGCTTTTCTGTTAATTAGTATATTTTCCGGAGGAAAATATAATTATTGCATTCAATGCAGTGGCGGGACCTGGGGGCGGAGTCTGTGAGCGGGACTTCTGAAAAAGCGCTGATCCTGAGTCGTAAATCACGAATATATAGGCCACTCAAGTTCTGTTCACAATATGTATAATATATATATACATATAAACATATTTTCACCTTTTGCTCATTTTGGCCATTTTTGGGAGTCTATGGAACCTCCGCTGGGTGATGTATGGCTATGAAACTTGGGATAGTGTTAGAAGCTTTCATGGGTTACACTTTTGTGTTAAAATTTTTGAAATTCATCCTCTAGTTTCGGAGGAAAGGGTTCTCAAAGTGTTGCAAACCCACCATGTTGTCATCGCGATAACTCCCGTAAATTAAAAGATTTTGAATTGAAATTTTTATATCAGTTGGACACTATTAGGGACTGGTTTGGTATTGAATTTGAGCGACTTATTTTCGAATGGCAGCCATTACAAAATTTGACACTTTTGGAAAATACACACTTACCGCGATTGATCCGTGGCAGAGATATTCACTCTTGTTTAAGCGTCAGAATCGCGTGAAAAATGTCATAACATAAATTCTCTAAGAAGTTGTCGCGAAAAGTTTTCTCGAAATAACCTCCTGTACCCAGAACCCAATGAGGAGGGCTCTGTGGCAGGGGGCTTGGAAGTTGAGTTTCGGAGTCGGGGAGGAAAATGACTTGTGGGCGGAGGGCCCGGGTGAGACGTCTAGCGGAGGAAGGTGCTCACCGACTCTCGGAAACATGTAGATGGACACAATTAAGAAGTCCAGGACCAGAAGAATGGATTCTCTTTGTAAGACAAGGATTCATGAGACGAAGTTCGTCGGTCAGTTGGAGGGGACCAGCGGGTGAAACGTGAAGCCTATTTGTTAGGCAGGGAACCAGAGAGACAAAGCCCCTAGCACCGTGCAAAACGCTGAATTTCCCATCTTATCGGAATATATTTGTCTGTTTCTTTCAAAAAATCCATTCAATACAGCCTCGGGCGACTACATAAAAAGTTATAATTGATATATTTGTTCCTAACTTATGTTTTCTACCGTAAGAGGAAAAGTTTAATTTTTTTTTTTTTTTTTTTTTGCAATCATTAGTATGAGGTCAGCTGCATACATTTATCTATTTGCAAAATGTCTCCTAGCCCAAATAATTGGGTGTGCTCTCCATCGTGCTCCCAAATGACAAGCACATTGATACATGCATGCAGCAAATCCACAAACATAGCAAACACAAATATTAGTTCTCTTTTACTTGGAAAAATTTACGGACAACAATCGGGAACATCGAACATGTATTTGGAAATGCTCACCTAATACACGAGCATACCTGGGCAAGCCTATCACACAATTGGCAATTTCAATAAATATTCGTCTGTTTGTCAAATAGATGAATATTTACCAAATTGGCGATTGTGTGGTAGGCTTACTCGGGTATGCTAATGATTTCCAATTATATGCTCGATGTTCCCAATTGTTGTCGTAAATTTGCCCGAGTAAGAGGGAACAAATATTTGTGCTTGCAATGCCTATGAATTTGCAGCATGTGTTTATCAGTGTGCTCATGGCGAGCGTATTCAATTATTTGTGATATTTTTCTATTCATGTATGAACACATTTTTCGGATGCATTAATCCAACACGATTCTGTGGTCATAAATAATGTCTCAGTAATTTCTATGTTTTCTCCGTGTGAGTGCATATGCAGCTGTCATAAAGTTATCAGTATTACTTCCTCAAGGCAGAAAATAATTTTTGTTCTTATTACGGTCGCATTACACGGTGCTGAAAGCGAAAACGACCTGCGAAAAATTTTGTGAACCAAAATACATAAAAAATATAAAATTGATGCTTGAAGCGTTCATGAAACAATATTGGTCAAGAAATTAAAGCTGCCGCACGGTTCGTAAGGGAAAGAGAAACATGTAAAAAAAAAAGTTTGAAAAAAACCATCATTATTTTGATACTGCATTGGATAATTTTTCACAACTAGAACTCGTCGGTACGCCTTTTCTCAGGGAGAAAAAAAAACTTGTCTTACTGTATTGTCTTATCGTGATCTATCAAAATCAGCATCGTGTATATTATCCGAAAATTAATGATCGACTACGGTCATTTGACGGTTTAACACTCTCTTCAAAAAGTGGCGAAGAGATACAAATCAGGTCTTGGAGGACGTGCTCTCATATCTTCGACTTTGTATACTGCTGTTGGCCACAATATTTTCCGCCCTTCTAATTACACTTCCGTATGTTTCAAAAAAAAAACTTATAGTGTATGTGTGTGTGTACACATCTGGTATTGAGCCTATGGTTGTGGAATTCGGTAATCAGCATTTTATCAGTTGAATTTATATGGAAATTTACTTTGATTATGAAAAATTCGTTTCAAATTATCCTCCTTCTTCCATCCCTCTTCCATTCGGCTTTTTTTCTCTCCATTATTGCGTGACCATTTGGTCAACGTTGTTGCAAAGTTCATGTCTGATCTGAAGATTGGATAGGTCGGTTATACTTATGCTGTAATTTAGCATTCAACGACATGTGATTACGCTATTTTTATAACACTATTTGCTTGCAGGCAGAATGAGAAAAGAAAAAGATTAAACAGTAGGTTTTAAAATTTAAAACTTGCTAAAAACAAAATATAAGTGCGTTTATTTATTTATTTATTTATTATTTTTAATGGTTTAAAAAACACGACTGGGTATATGTGTAACATACCTATTCGTATATTTATACGAGTATCCGTCAGTCTTATGTAATGAATTTTGTAGTCATTTTTCATATTTTTAATTTTAACGTAAGTCACTTATTTAAAGTTGGCGACCGTTTTCAGTGGGGGTTGACATCGAACTTCAAAGTATGAGAATTGATTGTTGATTTTTGCTTTCTCGGAGGAAGTAATTTAGACGTTCACGCATGAAAATGAAATTGCTACTCGAAGGACATCATCATTGCCATTTTTCACATTCATTCCTCCTTTGAAATTCGATTTAGTGTAGGTTTTTTCGAAAGTTTCTTGTATATATATAAACATGTGACCCGAGGGAAAAAAATATGCGCGTATGGATGGTAGACATCTGATTTTTCATAATTTTTTTTTTTTGACATCGTATATTGACGTTGTAACGTTAGCCAATTATGCTCAATCATTATGATTGTGTTTATTCGCCTTCTTCTGTTTACCTTAGACAATAAAAAGTAATTATCGTAATACTGACCTAAAAACCTGTGAAAATATTAATAAAATAAATTAATTTTTTTTTAACATTAAAAAAGGATGAACTTAACGAGATAAATTGTACAAAGCTTTTTCAAAAATTTTACTTTTCCATCTTCGTCATCGGATACCTATTTCTGAAAAGTATGTTTGATTCTGGATATGAAATAATTATTGAGTTTTGCTCGAAATTCAGTTATAATTACCTCTCGGTAAGTCATATTTCTAACCCCAGGTGAATTTTTTCGTTTACATACGTTAAAAAGAAATTAATTCCTTAGTGTAATATTACTTCTACCTCTGCTCATTCTTACTACATCACCTCCACCCCCGGACAAAAAATTAAAAAAAAACAATTTTTGAAACTGAATAATTTTTTAGAGAGTGAAATTTTTGTGAAGAAAATTATTTTGTTAGTTCTTCAATTACTTATGATTTTGTAACTCTCGTTTTAAATTACGTTGGTAGTGCCAGAAAATATTCTTAATTTAAGGCAATAATGATTTATAACTTGGGTTGTTGCCCTTAGGAGTCATAATTTTCTCTCAGATTTCCTATAAAAATTCTGTATGAAGCAGTAACAGTTGATTTCAAACAAAACTGTGACAGCTGGTTCCTGCTCGAAGACCTTTTAACTTTCTCTTGAGTCCTGAAGAAGAAGCTCAAATTTTACACTTTTTTTGGTGTCGAAATTTCTTTATTAAAATTGCGATCTAGAACTCGAATTCCGTACTAAATTGTCTTACTTCCGTTTTTGAAAATTCTATCAGTAAAGGTTTTTTGCAATATTTTTCGCAAAATGCATGTATGCATTATGTTCCTTTGAAACACTGCTATTCATTACATAGGTATCGTTTTACGATAGCTAAACTCTTGTTTTCAGTACCATAAATTTCTATACCTTTTCCAGTAAGCCTACTGTAAATTAAATTTGACTACTAACAGACCTTCCACTTTCAAGAAACAATTTTGTTCTGCATTTTTTCTTATGTTTTGTCTATTTTGTTGCCCTCATCATTTTAAATTTTGTATCATTCTTGACGAGTAGCTTTCTACCGCCCATAATTAACGGTTTATGATCACTTGTAGGGTAACTTGAAAAATCCTGAAGTTAATGTTGATTTAACGTAATATTTCTTGTGAAATTCTAATCGTAATTTGACTCCATCTTCTGGTTAAGATGAATTTGTCTGATTCGTAGAATCAATTCTCTTCGAAAATTAAGACGAATGTTGACATTGTCATCATCGAGAAGAGTAGAATAAAGCAACTTTGGAATTCAGCGTAATTTGATCCAGATTATAAGTTACAAAATATAGTTTATTTTCACTTAATACGAGTCACATCTACTTATCAGCAAAAGAAAACTTGTTTTTGCCTCTCTTATTATACCAAGGCGATGCCACGTTATCGTATTTAAATGCAGTTGAAAAAAAAAAAAAAAAAAAAAAAAAAGCATGGAATGACTAAAATTACGATAATTTGTCAATGCTTTGATAAATTGCCCTCGAATTACCAATGATGAATATTATTCTTTCAAGATTGCGGTGAAGTATTTGAAAAATTTATGGAATATCGAAGATCTTTAGTTTAGAGTTGATTTTTCCGATATTGATCAGCAAATTCCTTCGATTTTTTTCGAAGATAAAATGGTTTTTTGTCGGTAATTTTTAATACTATTTGTGAAATTCGGTTTTGTAACTTCATTAATTCGTTTAATCTCAACTATTTCGGCGATTTAAAAAAGTATTTACACGATTATTCGTCAGTTATCCCTATCAGTATCTACGTTAAATATTTATGAACATGAAAAACGTTTTGTCGTTGGTATTTGGTGTCATAAATTTCAATATTAAATTGGATTTTTAATTTAGACACAATGGGAAACAATTTGCCCAATTTCTCTATTACTCAATTTTGAACAGATTATAAACATGAGAAGTGTATAACAATTAAAATTATGCATGTTTGATTCTTTCTTTTTTGTATTTGCCAATTATTTGACTTTGATGATGCGAAAACAAGTGACTAAGGCTTGAATATTTATCACAAACAGCCAAAAATGATACACGAGATTTTTCCTATCACGTAGTTCCGCGCCATTTGATTTTCCTAGACATAGCAGTTCTGCACAAAAATCCCATCTATTTCCTATAAATGTCAAATTTTGTATTTGCTGTCATTTGAAAATCAGTGGACCAGTTTTGCTAAAATTCAACATCATATCAATCCTTACTAGTCTCTAACCACCATATAAATTTCTGGAAACAAATATTTCGATTTACATGACTTATCATTTTGACAACGTCGGGGGTCTGCAAAACTGTGTTACAAGGACTTGTGGCGCAGAACAACAATACTGATAATTTTCAACTGGCAAGGAACTGTCATGTGCATGAATTACCTTTTTTTTTTAGACTCGTACGGAATTGTTATAACCCCAAATTTTTGTAAGTTCAACGTTGATAATAATGTACTAATTATTAATAAATTTATTGAAGAATTTCTCTTCTCGAGTATATTATATTGGTCATGACTAGGGGGAAAGCAACGTGTTTTTCGAATTATTTTCACAAAAAATAAATGAAATGTTGATTTTGTGGGGACAATACTCGTATGAGGTAATAGGGGCTCACACCCCTCGACGACAGTCACTGCCCAAAGGCTGGCAATAATCGTCTTTATGACGTTAAACAAATTTACACTGGTGCGTTTGTATGTTCGTACCTGTACGTACGTACAGGTAAGATACATTGCACGGGCTGAGATCAATTACCAGATAACGATCTCGGTGATGTCACAGCCCGGTACCAAATGCGCTGCGTCGTTTCTTATCACCTTGATAGAGGCAAGAAACGACAAAACGCATGACATAATTACGTACATGTACGTATGCATGTGTGTCTGTGTGCGTGTACCAAATCCTGTATATAAACTCTCAGAACTGGCTCAAAAATTGCCAGTGTTCGCCAAGGATTTGGCTCTCCCATACTTAACCGTATGAAGTGGCAGAACACGCAAAATACTGTTGAAGACCTTCTAGTGTGAATATCTCTCACGACAAGGTATTCCACAGATTTCTTTTTATTTTTTAGTTGAGCATCTTTCAATAACTATGCGGACTAATTAGGAATATTGTAACAATTTAATTAATTGTACATTAATATTATAAAGCAGCGGTTTATTACTCGTAGACACATTCATTCGCATGGAAAATTTGTTCATGAATTAAAGAAAAACTTGTCAAGCGGTAGTTGGTCGCAGACCCCTAGGGGCCTGTTTCGAAGATTCGGTGGGGTTTCACGGACCACAGGTTGGGAACCGCTATTACAGGGGCACTAAATTTTTTCTAACTTCTACGATCTTCTATAATTCCTTAACTAAACACTATTTTCCAGTAAGTTAAAGAAAAATATTTTAAGATCAGGTTTGTACGAATAATTCCTACCTTGGTGAAGGAAATTTATACATTTAATGTGGATATTAAAAACAAGCTTTCTATAACTGTTTTCGTTCTACTCGATTGATCTCATTTTTATATGTTTTTATTTTAATGTTACTGTGTGACAAAAATGAAATAAACTGTAGTTCAGGTCCGAACCACCACAGCTTTTTATCACTGCAGTTGTTGTACCTTGAGATAAATATCGATGTGTGTCTATGTTAGTGTGAGTAGCCTAGGTTTCATACAACATTTTACAATTACAAAAGTGTATTAAAAAATAGTTATTTGCAATACAAGTGCATAAAGTAGGTGGTTTTGACATGGGTATCAATCCTATATACACGCGTGTTACACACTATTTTTTTCAACACTCCTTTCCCAAAAAAAAAAAAAAAATTGGTAATGAACGAAGTGCGAAATGTGTATAAAGTAATAAATGCGCATATGCCGGTGCATAAAGTAAAAATGATGCATAAAGAATTTGCAGACAGTGCATTAAGTAGGTAACGCATTCGTTCAAGACGGTGCGTAAAATAAAAAACGATGTATAAAGAATTTGTATTATGCTTTGTTTCAAAATCGTCCGCTTTATATGTAGGTACATAATCGTCTACTTTATCGGCAAGTGTTGTAAAAAATTCATTTTTACATAAACTTATTATTTTGTTTGTGCTTTAAATTCGATTGATGTAATTAGCTACAAAATTTTAATTAATATTTTGAAATAGCCTACTCTCTTTCAGTTTTGCATTTCTACTTAGACTTAATTTTGGCTCTGTTTAATTATTCCAATTACAATCTCAAATTTACGTGGGAAAAAAAATTAAGTTTGTGTACAGTTTGAGAAAAACTGAATTTATTCATAGACCATAAATAACTGGGTCTTTCTAAAATTGTTTCTTCAATTTTTTTTCAAAATGGATTTATTCGTACCTATAGGTATTTCGAAGTCGCTTGAAAAAAGTTTCACAGCCTACTAACTCTAGGAAAACAAAAGACACTGAATGAAAAGAAGGATCATGTACTAAAGACATACTTTACATAGAAAACGAACTGAACAGTTTCAAGATGCGTGTATCTACCTACTCGAAAATTTCTGCGTTTGAAATTTAAAGATCCCACCGCACCGAAAGTGAAATTTGTTCTTATAGTTAATATTTCAAATTCGCTATATCCGTATGTTGCGAAAGAACTTAATATAGTATATTTTTGATATATTACTCATTTGCATTCATAACCAGAATTACAAGAAAGATGTACAAAACTGATTGCAATCAAAATCGTTTTATGCTTCATTGAATTCATTCCTGCGGGAAGTTGAAATTTTTATTTATTTCTTGTTTCATGGTTACAATTTATTGAATTTTCCACGGTAGTAAATAGGTTTTCCTTCGATTTTTTTCTCAAATCCGTGATATAACAGAAGAATAGATGTTGGTGTTCGACTTGTAGCACCTTTCTTTTCTCTCTCGAAAATTTTCTTTGAAACATCGATATATTTTCGCAGACCAATACTATAATCATATCATTTCGAAGAAAATCATTGACGTTTTTATTATAAATTTTGTTCAGTATTTTTAATTGATTTTGAATCGATCCTTATAAATTAGTTATGTCCGATAATCAGTGAGTTTTTCATGACTATATAATATGTGGCTACCCGTGTCAATTAATTTTTGATGTATTTTTCAAAATTTATTTTTTTGTTTTTCTATTTTTGAAAATTAGTGTTTGTTTTATTTCAAATAAATTTTCATAAGGCTCTGTTAAGTGTTTTATGAAGATTTATCAACCCGTGATTTTTCTTGTGTTTAGAATTTTACCTGAATTTGTTTGTTCGAAAAAGAATAAATTAATATTATATCTCGTTGTTTGTTGCATACATATCATTTGAGATTTTATATTAAATTTCATAATCTTAAATAACTCAATTTGTTTCTAAATTAATCCAGCAAGTGTTTGAAATTTTTTTAATCCGGCAAATTAATATGTCATGTTAATATCTTTTTCAGGCCAAATCCGACTATGAAAAAAAAATGAGCATTCAAGTTCCAAATTTCTTGATTTTGGGTGTGTTTGAGATTTTTTTTTCTTGCTTTTCCCTTTCATGCTGTTTTTCTTAGGATTCCACTAATTATTTACATATTTCATTAATATTTCGCTTTCGCAAAATCAAGCGCGTGAAGAAATCGAACTGCGATGGAAAATTAATTCTACTTCATGTGAACATAACGACTATGAAAATCTGGTTTTGCTAATTTTCTAGATAATTGTAGTTGTCACTTTTTTTTTTTCGTTTATGAAAGTAAATTTTTTTTTTGCGATGATGTACGCAAAATTTAATTCTTAGTTCAGTTTGTATACTAGATTATTCTAACTCATAAATTCTTAAAACGACGTTATAATTGATGATTTATTTAACAGTTTTGATGGTTAGCTCAATATTTTATGCACATCGGGATGAAATCAGAATACCTACAGTTAGTTTTTCATTCGATTAAGTGTAAAATAATTTCCGAGGTATTCTTTGTTTGCTCTCATTAAGGCAGAATGGATTCGAGGATTTTTCCTGTAAGTCTCAAAGATTTATGAATGCCCTCAAATTCTCGGTTAGACTGGTTAAAAAGATTCTTTAAGTTTGAATTTGCTATTTTAGCTCAGGCACGTTTGTGGTGGCTTAAACTTCCGCTTAATTTAGAAATAAAGTGTAGTAAGTATTGTATCATGATTGTATCTAATTGAAAGGCAAAATGTGTGAAAATGATTCCTTGGTGACTTACTTTTAGTGATTGTCTTAATCACTGTTTGAATTTGGTGGTAAAACATGAATGAAGAAAATTGTGATTTTCAGTTCTGAAGTATTATTTTTCCTGATAGATAGTTGATATTTGATACTATTGAGAACATGCATTTCAACTCGGAAAAGAAAAAATACCTCATTCCAGCTTTGTGGCCCAGTCTGGTTCATTAATTAGTGGTTCCATGTAGTTACCTATGTGTATTGTGAGATTTATTCTGAACAGAAATCATTTGCACCTGTATTTTCGTTTCTCACTGATATATGTATGTTAATCTAATAGCAATGATAACGTATTTTAAAATTTATAGTAGTCTAATTTTTCTGCAGTGAAGTTAATAGCTCTTCCGTCAGTTTCCGTAAAGTTAGTGTAAATTGCGCGGAATAAGTAAATACGTGAAAAATTATTTCTTTTAAGTTAAATATTAAAAAATTAAATGATTTTATTAGAAAAAAGATTTAAAACAAAACAGTCAGCAACAGAGAGAGGAAATATGATTTATGAGATTATAATTTTATTTTTTGAGTTGTACCACAATTTTCATTTTTAACTCTCTAAGTTGCTTTGGCAGACTGTCTCGATATTTGGTAGTCGTAAGCTTCCTGCTCGAATTGAGGACAAACCGGCTCTATATTTGAAGGGATGTAGGAATACCTCCCGAAACATTTTTAAGAATGATAAAAATTTCAAGTGCAAAAACTTCCTCAAGAACTAAAATCTGATATTTTGCCTAACAATTCATGTGATGCGGTAGTTTTTGTGAAGGGATTGAAAAAATGGACATATATTATTGAATAATTATAAAATTTAAATTATGAAGCACACAAATTTTCTAAAACTTAAATCCAATCTTCCATTTTCCGTTAATATTATTGAAAATTAATGCAGTAAAATACCTCCTTGACTCCCTATTTACTTTTATCGTCACATCAACAATACTTTTTGTTCTCAAAATGTTTCAAGATGGTCAGCATAAATCTAATTCAGTTAGGCTAATGTATTTTCTATCAGTGTACTCAATCCATATTTAAAGTATACTATAGCTGTGTTCGACATGGAAAAAAAGTGCTCTACTATCAGTTGATGTGGTTTTAGGGCAAGTCTGGTTCTTTCAATTTTCGGTTATCAGTTTTATTTTAAGTTAAATTTTGGTTTCAGTTCTGTGAACTTTGAAGCCTACCTTAAAATAATCCCATTTATTTTCATTGAAATTGAATAGAATCACAGTTATCGAACGCAATTTGTGAGAGAACCAATTGATGTAGAATGCTGAAATTTTTTGTGATATATTGTAGTATGTTAGATAAATATTCTATGAAAATTTTGTTGAAATCGCTCATTTGGTTCTGAAGATCCTACTAAAATTCTGAAATTCCCCAACAAGATCAAATTATTATCGTATTAATCACAAAACTTGTTACTTGATAGAATTTTAGCCATATCTCGACCATCAAATGTACAATTTCAACAAAATTTTCACAGAATCTTCTGATATTTCATAAAACTTTCTGTTCAATCATACCTCTGATTCTCAATATAATTAAAATTCTGTTTATTTAACAGGTTAGGAACATGAAGCGAGATTTAAAAATCAATGATATGAATATCATGATATTAATATAATTTTCACAATATATTTTACTTTTTAAGTTCTAAAAATAAATTAAATTTTCATCATCAAAATAAATTACTAAAATTTTCGGCTAGTCATTAGTATCCTCTTGTTTACCATGGTATTTTGTGGAATAACTTCAACTTTTTTTCAAAACTTATCTAGCGGAAAATTTTTTTTTTTTCAATTTTAACTTTTTCTAACCGGGTATGTTGAACAGCCTCAACAAAGTTTTAAAGCCACACTTTTCATGTCGAATATAGCTTATATGTATAATATAGTCAAAGATTTTGAATGGAAATCATGCCGTTGCAAAATATTTAATTTTACTGGATTTTTTATTGTATTGTTCGCTAGGTATAATTATGAAAAGTTGTTTACTACTTCGCTTGAGTATAGTAAATATTTTCTGTATTATTAGGTATTAGCTTTGTTCGGGCAGTCGTTTTTCTGGTAATTTTGGTAAAATTTTTGCAAAAAAAAAATATAGAAACGCGTTCTACCAGATTCTGTGATTCTTCTATTTCAAAAATTATCAGAAATTTCTGTTAATTTAACGGTACCTCTAGAGGTACTTCTATTTCATCAGAAATGTTTGTTAATGTCAAGGAAGTGTTTTGATGTAAAGAAATTTTACTAGGACTAACAGCAACATGGCCGCACGAACAAACCTATTATAATTTTATTAATTTTATGCCCTATGTAAAGGTAGTTTTGAATGAAACAGAGAAATATTCAATTTGTGCCAATTTTTATACGCTTTTATTGCAGTTACTAGCATTTTGGTTCTAACATCCTGGGGCGCTCTAATCAGATTTTGTTTTTATCAATTATCCCTTATCAACTTGTTTGCTTTTTCAACACAAGTTTCATCAACTGTCTTCAATTATTACTAGAACGTGGTGGCAACATGACCTTAAAATCTCAGTTTTAAGTCCTGTTGGGGATGGAAACTTTTTTTTTCCAAATTATAAAAGCGTATTTTTTAAAAACTTGTTTTTAATCTAAACGTATTATGATTTGAATCACTGTGGAGTGTATATACTCTTCAATATTTTAAGGAGACCAACCTCCTCCTCATCCTCTGACAACTTAATTGAAAGAATTATATTCCTTTATTTCAGTATCATGGTGCTAACCCCCTCCTCAATGTAAACATTGGGGTCGCTTGGGTGCGGTTTCACTAAAGAGATCTTATCTGATTCGAAAATATTGAAAAATAGCACCATTCCTTTTTGTATATCCAATCTAAAACGTACGTCCTGGCATCAGATGCGTTCGAGTATGGTTTAGAATGTTATACGATGAAATTCACTTATCGTATGAAATTTTAAAAATAATTATCTTCGCCTGTAATCGTTTCCTTTCATTTCGATGTAATATGAATGAGGAAATGGCGTTTTAAGAGCTCAGGGGTATTTTTTCGACGTAGCCGTTGGTCGAATACATTCTTATAAATTTCATTTCACATTTTTTTGATATTTTATAGCACCGTTGAGTAATGAATTCTTTTTCTATTTGAGAAAGAGAGAGAAAAAAAATCATTCTTATTTCTAAGTCGTTTTTTATGCAGTTTCGCATCTGCTATACCTATAACACCGGAATTGAAGCGGTTGTGATATTCGCGGTTTGAAAATAATTGCGGTTTAGCGAACCACAGTACGTACAGAATGTAGACAAATTATCTGGCCGCAGGGGGTATTATTTCGTAATACTATCTGAAGTAAGTGATCTGGTCATTTGATACTCTTCGGAAGTGTATATAAGGAGCTTAAATCTTGAAATGCGTTCACTGACTCCGTGTTTTATTGGTCTATTCGTTATTTTCTGAATTTTTCCAAAAAGATGATACAGTGAGTTAGGTTTTTTTTTTTTTTTATAACTCTTGATGCGGATCAGTCAACTTATTGTTTTATTCAGAACGTGGACGAACATGAAAGGCGCAATTTTCTCTTGATTTAACTAAAGTTCAGCTCATGAGTAGTCTTTGTAACCAGATTAAAGTCTGTAACTCGTTTTTGATTCTTTATCTTGTCCATTTTATTTCGTTTTCGTTCCTGATGAATCAATATTATTTCTCTTTGTTCACTAAAATATTTTTCAGATTATCGATTTTGGCTTCGTTCTGCCTTTTCTTTTATCTCAAGTATGAAAATCTTACTTATAAAATTCATTAAAAATCGTACGGTTCAATTCCAGAATCGTGATTTTTTTTACCAACTGTGTACGGAGGAGGTTATATGTTTAGTATTTTAGTATATCCTATCTGCGGAAATAATAGATTTTAATGAAAGAAGGGTCAAAATGTTCCTGACCATCTGGAGAATGTCCTCGGCTATTCATATTTGAAAATTAAAAAATTAAAGCGGGAAAATGAGAATTGAAAGATTGAAAAAAATACTGTCATAAATTTTGGTATATCTACCACTAAGATAAGGACTTCTCATTCATATTAATGTAGTAGATTTTTTTTTAAATAAAATTTATTTTATTTATTCATTTTTACTGTGTTTTTGTTATGAGGCCATTGTACTAAACATCTGGAGGATATATATTTGTTGTCAAAGTAGAAGTAGGTGATAGTTAGAATCTGATGATCCATAATTTTTCAGTCACATACGGCAGCCCTGGGAATCCTGCGGGACCGCAAGCTGATTTCGGAGGAAAAAAAACTTGAAGAAATATAATTTAATAGGTACGCCTACCAGCTTGCAAGAGACATAACAGCATGTATACATATAAATGTTCGAAGCTACAAACAGATACGTCAGAAAGGCCGTACATAGCGGGGTGTTTGGTGGTCAAAACCCCTACACAATCCAAAAAACCCGGGAAAACGGGGAAAATTTAGGCAAAAAAACAATATATGAATGTTCTAGAATAAAAAAATTACTCAAAAATTTTTTTTCTCCGTTCGGCCTGTTACGTTACATTTGAAAATTATGAGCCTACATTTATTTTGCGGCCTTTAAAATCATTTTGAAAAATCTATATGACCCGCGACTCAAAAAAGGTTGCCTAGGCCTGACATGTTAGATCAATAGTAGAACCGAACCGAACCGAACCGATCCAAAGGGTCGGTAATTTAACTGCGACCAGTCTCGATTCAAACTTAAATATTTTTATTATTTATTTGAGAATTGTATCGAAGGAAATTTTAGTATTAGTTGTACGAATGGTTCGTCTGTTAAAGGCCCATTTGTACTCGATCTTGTGGTGGGCTTTGGGGTAGCATGTTATCGGGGCCCTCCAAATTGTCTATAAGTTTTGAATAAGTTGAATGAAGGAAATAAACTAAAAATTGGATTGGTTAGCGAATGAAATATGAAAAGACTCTCGTCTGGCAATGCTGTACGGAGAAGATCGAGCTAGTAAGAAAAAATTATGTGAAGTTTTTTTTTTTTTCATCATGGAGAAATAAAATGTTTTGATGCGGCCTTTTACCGAGTGTTTGTTTTAGCCTGTAGATTTCGGCCTTGTAAGGCATTTATCTCTGTATTTGGATGCTTAAGGTTTGTTGCTAATTTTTCAAGTAGATACATATATCGGAGCATCAATTAACTCAATAAAAAAAACCACCATTTTGTGTTGAAAACTAGAGAATTTCTATTTGATATCTTCATGTTAGATTTTTCATTCAAATTTTGTTAGAAGGTGTTTTCTGTTCGAAGTTTTTATCAAAGAGAATTTTGTATAATTTCATACTGCCTCAGGTTTGCCTTCCGTTGAGCTAATACTGATGGTTCCATTGGAATTGAAGCGAATTCTCAGTTTTTACTGTGGGATGATTTCGTCAGTTAGGACCATTGATAGATTTCTAGTGATTCTTTTTAATCTCAGATTAGACTTCAAAAAAAGGAAGAGGTTATTAAATTCCCGTACCAACTTTATTAAAAATTCGATTCTCTGTCATCTTGTTTTCAATTTTCTTGTTAAAATTCCACGTTGTTCTCATGAATTAGATGCAAAATTTTTATTCAGACTTTAGTAACGATCACTATTTTTTATTTTTTTTATTTTTAACCATGACTTTGTTTTTTGAAATAACTGTTTTGGAATAAAGTGTATTTGATGACGTACGATCTGAAAAAGTTATTGGTTCGAGTTTAGAGGTGGTATTTCCAATTTCACACGCTTTGAATTTACGTTTTGATAGCCTACTATGACTGATTTAAATGGCGAGTTTGATTTAAATAAACTTTCGTTTTCATTTCCCATATTTATTTACATTTTTTTTCTGAATTAAATTACAACGTTCATTCTACAATATATTATACCGGTAACCAACGAGCACAAACGTATAATGCTGGCCGATATTTTAAAATACTTCGTAAATAACAGTTGTGTGCCTATGTTTGGTGCACCAGCCAAACTAGATTCATGTAGCACATTATTTATTATCATAAATGGGAAGAAATAATGTAATATAACGCATAGGTACATAAAACCGTCCATATTCACGACACATTATATATGACGAAATTCACTTTTTTCCAACAATTTTTGTTCTTTTTTCTCTTCAAAAGAACTTATCCAATGTGATTATGTTCATTTTATTTGGTTCCTTTGGCATTATATTTGTTGAAATACAACCTTCGAATCCATATTACCGTATCTCTTTTCATCAACTTGATTATTACGTTTTTCATTCAATAATACTCGTACTGCATATTAAAATCAATACCTGGTCATTGACTCACGTGTCTTATTGTTGTATTTTAAACATTTAATTCGAAAATTATATTATGGCATTATGCGTGTGTTTAATTTGTGATCAAAAGTTGTTGCACAGGTGATATTCTGGGGTAAAAATCAGCTCACATTTGGATTGAACGATTTCGGAAACAAGGAACATCCGCTCAACTGGAATAGTTAATTTTTTTTTCATAACTTTTATAACGCTCTCCTGTACTAGTTTATATTGTATTTCTAAAATAATAGTGCCATTGAACAGTTATAGGTCATTGCGTGCCCAGTTCACTTTTAAAATCAAGTCTTGATTGAAATTTTTCTGGACCGGAAAGCATTTATTTTTTTTTTATATCTTCGAACAAATGCTCCGATTTGTTGGATATTTTCCCATCTAGACTAATTGTTTGTATCTAATCTATAGGTGAATTTGTACAACAAACAAAAATTCCTCACACTGAAAGTATAACGAAGAATTTTTGAAGTGAAATGTTATGAAAGTCGTAACTCGTTCCATGAAGAAATCTCCCTGTATGAGCTTTTGAATATGTCTTTTGCTCGAAGTTAGAGTGGGTGGATGTGCAGAAAAATTATGTTACATTATATATGTGATGCATTCAATGTACGTTCTAAGGTAGTTGAATCAAATATGTCTAGGTAAAAACAAAAACCGCTGAATGAAATCGGACATGATACGAAAAAAAAAAATTAAAGTATATCACTGAATATGTTTAGGGAAAATAAGTTAATTATTACTAGGCAAAATGAAAATAAATTCAGTAAATACTATTTTGGCGAAATGAGTTTTCAAGTTGAAAAGTTCGGCACTTTTTCCGTATTGAGAAATGAATGTTGAAATTTTGGTCTGATTATAATTCGGTGTAGGTCATGACTTGTAACCGGCTAGTAATGGTGCGTATAAATACGCAAAATATCGTCATTTACCGGGTACATCGTGAATTAATTTAGTTAAATATCGATATCTACACATATTTTTACTTACCAATACGAAAAATATCGATATTTTCACACCTCTTCTGGCTAGCCCAATTAAAATTTATTTAAATCGATAAATTATTATCATTTATAATTAAAATTTATCCAATTTTATCGGAAACTACTGAACCAATAGGCACCAAACTGCTATCAAACGTGGCCCTATATAGTGAGTAATGATTATCTTTCGTGAAAATTTCATCCCTAGTGCAGAAAAACTTCGCTAGAACACCCAATTTGCTAATTCATCCAGAGTGCAATAATGCAGAAAAGATAATATTAACTCCCTACGCCGTAAATGCAAAAAATATACTTCAGAACAGGCAACCTTTTTTTCTCTTGCAATTTTCAGGCATCAAACTTTTATCAAACTTATTTCTATATGTGAGTATATCTATTTGTTGGAATAATTTAAATATTTTAAGGTACCAAATTGATGGTTCCTTGATTACAATTTCTTCATCATGACGATGATAATAATAATAATAATAATAATAATAATAATAATAATAATAATATTTGCTAAATTTTTGTTGGATAGACTACGTAGCACAACGTTATAAATAAATGAGCAAAAACTTTGCTAAAACATAAATTTGTATGCATTCTAATACAATAAGATAATACTTACTTTTACTTAAAAATGATCTAAAATATTTGTTTAAAAAAATAGTTCTTATTATAAAAATGAGAAAAATAAGAATTGATGTGATACGGAAACTCAATGTGGAGTATCATGATAGCCCCATGTACCTGGAATTTAGAAAAAATAATAAAATTTCCAGAATTTATCCTTCACCAAAATTTCATAATTCCTATACCATGTCAGTTATGTCTGTTCTTGAAATTTTCTGATTTTTATACATTCCAGTTAGATCTATCGTAACACTTTCATATTGAGTCTTCGCATTACATCTCTTATTTTTCTCATTTTTATAACGATCGATAATTTTTTTTTAAACGAATGTTTTTGATTATTTTTAAGTAGGTACCTATACTTAAGTAGGTATTATTTTATTGTTTTAGAATGGACAAAAATTTATGTTTTAGTAAATTTTTTGCTCATTTACATATACTTTGATCGTTTTCATGTTTGAATTTTATAGTAAAAGGAAATTTGCATATCTCCCAGGTACTTGCCAAGTTGAAAAAGAAAAAATGCGTATCTCAGAATCATTAATTCAAGAAAATGCGTATGTCCAACTATTGGTTTGTTGAAGAGTGCGTAACTCCATTTATTACTTATTATACCTGGATTTATTATTTATTCATGAGCAGAATTACAAAAATTCTTTTGTTAAACATTATTTTTCCATGTACATTCTTTGAAAAGCACAATAAATATTCACATTAAACTAACCCTCAGCTTTTTTTTTTTGAATAAAAATTGCATTTCATTTTCTGCTTTACTTGTGAAAATCTAAAAACCTTTCTTAAATCGTTGAACGCAGTTTCACGATAATGTGATACCTTGTGTTCGATCTACTTGTGATAATTTTTTTAATTCAGCATTGAGCAACTTGCGATAAATCTTTTGATATGTTCTGAAAGTTGTTTGAAAAATGAGTGAAAAAAAAACATTTGTATAGATACGACTATCTTTTTTCTGTTCCTCGGTTATATTTGAAATATTTTTCGAAAATAACCGCGAATCATTAAGTATTTCTTCATGTGACATCGTGTTGTTAAAATTTTGCAATGTCACGTACACAAGCATAATGATTTTGTTTGGTTTTATTGTGATGGTGTATTGATTCAGTTTATAAATTTGAAGGACGTAATGATCAGTAATTTACGCTCTTTTGTTCTTTTCATTTTGAGTGCTGAAATCATTTCATCTTATTTGAGTAAATAATTAAGCGATTCTTTTGAACAAATACATAATTATTATAAATTAAAATTCGGATGATTGGAGTAACGTGAGCAAGGAACTGTTGAAAGGGTTGTATTTTTTTCCCTTGAAGCGTTTTCTATTATTCAAAAAACGTGAATTTACTTTACCGGTATGGATGAGGGCAAAGCCGGTTTCTAGTTCTTCGTCGCCCGGGGCTATAATATTTCTGCTGCCTTATCTTTTTTCACCCCCTCCCTCAAATAGTAACTGTTTTTTTGTATAGATTTCGTATAATCTACCGAAATTGGTTATATTAATTCCGTAGGTTTTGTATGTGGGTGTATTATAGGGTATGCATAATGTCTCATCTTTTGATTTTCAAGGACGAATCAAAGTCAGTCTTATTTATTGTCCTGGTTATTTTTGCAGAGCTTAGGCTAACATCGCGCTATGATAGGAATGGTCCTCGCACAGTTTTTTGTATCCTACATGACATGGAATTACTTACCAAAAATATGGAATTTAAATCACAAATCTCAGATCATAGGTCTACAAAAAACTTAGATCAGATTTTCAGATGATTCTGGACTATTTTCAAAGTGATCGGAAAAAAATAATCTGATCAAATTTTTCAACTGATGAGCAATAGTGTAAAAAAAAGTTTATCATTTTGGATCTCATAATATTTTTTGTTTTTTGAATTTTGAATTTTCATTTTGTATTTCATCTTTTGTTTGTGGTAAGGACAAATTAATTACATACCGGGCATTGCGAATAATGACATTTAAAACGGAGGCAAGCATGCATAATGAATATTTTAAAACGGAGCA
>WOFM01000406.1:4017599-4180575 GCA_011428145.1 Ericerus pela | reverse complement strand
GAATCCATATTACCGTATCTCTTTTCATCAACTTGATTATTACGTTTTTCATTCAATAATACTCGTACTGCATATTAAAATCAATACCTGGTCATTGACTCACGTGTCTTATTGTTGTATTTTAAACATTTAATTCGAAAATTATATTATGGCATTATGCGTGTGTTTAATTTGTGATCAAAAGTTGTTGCACAGGTGATATTCTGGGGTAAAAATCAGCTCACATTTGGATTGAACGATTTCGGAAACAAGGAACATCCGCTCAACTGGAATAGTTAATTTTTTTTTCATAACTTTTATAACGCTCTCCTGTACTAGTTTATATTGTATTTCTAAAATAATAGTGCCATTGAACAGTTATAGGTCATTGCGTGCCCAGTTCACTTTTAAAATCAAGTCTTGATTGAAATTTTTCTGGACCGGAAAGCATTTATTTTTTTTTTATATCTTCGAACAAATGCTCCGATTTGTTGGATATTTTCCCATCTAGACTAATTGTTTGTATCTAATCTATAGGTGAATTTGTACAACAAACAAAAATTCCTCACACTGAAAGTATAACGAAGAATTTTTGAAGTGAAATGTTATGAAAGTCGTAACTCGTTCCATGAAGAAATCTCCCTGTATGAGCTTTTGAATATGTTTTGCTCGAAGTTAGAGTGGGTGGATGTGCAGAAAAATTATGTTACATTATATATGTGATGCATTCAATGTACGTTCTAAGGTAGTTGAATCAAATATGTCTAGGTAAAAACAAAAACCGCTGAATGAAATCGGACATGATACGAAAAAAAAAAATTAAAGTATATCACTGAATATGTTTAGGGAAAATAAGTTAATTATTACTAGGCAAAATGAAAATAAATTCAGTAAATACTATTTTGGCGAAATGAGTTTTCAAGTTGAAAAGTTCGGCACTTTTTCCGTATTGAGAAATGAATGTTGAAATTTTGGTCTGATTATAATTCGGTGTAGGTCATGACTTGTAACCGGCTAGTAATGGTGGCGTATAAATACGCAAAATATCGTCATTTACCGGGTACATCGTGAATTAATTTAGTTAATATCGATATCTACACTATTTTTACTTACCAATACGAAAAATATCGATATTTTCACACCTCTTCTGGCTATAGCCCAATTAAAATTTATTTAAATCGATAAATTATTATCATTTATATTAAAATTTATCCAATTTTATCGGAAACTACTGAACCAATAGGCACCAAACTGCTATCAAACGTGGCCCTATATAGTGAGTAATGATTATCTTTCGTGAAAATTTCATCCCTAGTGCAGAAAAACTTCGCTAGAACACCCAATTTGCTAATTCATCCAGAGTGCAATAATGCAGAAAAGATAATATTAACTCCCTACGCCGTAAATGCAAAAAATATACTTCAGAACAGGCAACCTTTTTTTCTCTTGCAATTTTCAGGCATCAAACTTTTATCAAACTTATTTCTATATGTGAGTATATCTATTTGTTGGAATAATTTAAATATTTTAAGGTACCAAATTGATGGTTCCTTGATTACAATTTCTTCATCATGACGATGATAATAATAATAATAATAATAATAATAATAATAATAATAATAATATTTGCTAAATTTTGTTGGATAGACTACGTAGCACAACGTTATAAATAAATGAGCAAAAACTTTGCTAAACATAAATTTGTATGCATTCTAATACAATAAGATAATACTTACTTTACTTAAAAATGATCTAAAATATTTGTTTAAAAAAATAGTTCTTATTATAAAAATGAGAAAAATAAGAATTGATGTGATACGGAAACTCAATGTGGAGTATCATGATAGCCCCATGTACCTGGAATTTAGAAAAAATAATAAAATTTCCAGAATTTATCCTTCACCAAAATTTCATAATTCCTATACCATGTCAGTTATGTCTGTTCTTGAAATTTTCTGATTTTTATACATTCCAGTTAGATCTATCGTAACACTTTCATATTGAGTCTTCGCATTACATCTCTTATTTTTCTCATTTTTATAACGATCGATAATTTTTTTTAAACGAATGTTTTTGATTATTTTTAAGTAGGTACCTATACTTAAGTAGGTATTATTTTATTGTTTTAGAATGGACAAAAATTTATGTTTTAGTAATTTTTTGCTCATTTACATATACTTTGATCGTTTTCATGTTTGAATTTTATAGTAAAAGGAAATTTGCATATCTCCCAGGTACTTGCCAAGTTGAAAAAGAAAAAAATGCGTATCTCAGAATCATTAATTCAAGAAAATGCGTATGTCCAACTATTGGTTTGTTGAAGAGTGCGTAACTCCATTTATTACTTATTATACCTGGATTTATTATTTATTCATGAGCAGAATTACAAAAATTCTTTGTTAAACATTATTTTTCCATGTACATTCTTTGAAAAGCACAATAAATATTCACATTAAACTAACCCTCAGCTTTTTTTTTTTGAATAAAAATTGCATTTCATTTTCTGCTTTACTTGTGAAAATCTAAAAACCTTTCTTAAATCGTTGAACGCAGTTTCACGATAATGTGATACCTTGTGTTCGATCTACTTGTGATAATTTTTTTAATTCAGCATTGAGCAACTTGCGATAAATCTTTTGATATGTTCTGAAAGTTGTTTGAAAAATGAGTGAAAAAAAAACATTTGTATAGATACGACTATCTTTTTCTGTTCCTCGGTTATATTTGAAATATTTTTCGAAAATAACCGCGAATCATTAAGTATTTCTTCATGTGACATCGTGTTGTTAAAATTTTGCAATGTCACGTACACAAGCATAATGATTTTGTTTGGTTTTATTGTGATGGTGTATTGATTCAGTTATAAATTTGAAGGACGTAATGATCAGTAATTTACGCTCTTTTGTTCTTTTCATTTTGAGTGCTGAAATCATTTCATCTTATTTGAGTAAATAATTAAGCGATTCTTTTGAACAAATACATAATTATTATAAATTAAAATTCGGATGATTGGAGTAACGTGAGCAAGGAACTGTTGAAGGGTTGTATTTTTTTCCCTTGAAGCGTTTTCTATTATTCAAAAACGTGAATTTACTTTACCGGTATGGATGAGGGCAAAGCCGGTTTCTAGTTCTTCGTCGCCCGGGGCTATAATATTTCTGCTGCCTTATCTTTTTTCACCCCCTCCCTCAAATAGTAACTGTTTTTTTGTATAGATTTCGTATAATCTACCGAAATTGGTTATATTAATTCCGTAGGTTTTGTATGTGGGTGTATTATAGGGTATGCATAATGTCTCATCTTTTGATTTTCAAGGACGAATCAAAGTCAGTCTTATTTATTGTCCTGGTTATTTTTGCAGAGCTTAGGCTAACATCGCGCTATGATAGGAATGGTCCTCGCACAGTTTTTTGTATCCTACATGACATGGAATTACTTACCAAAAATATGGAATTTAAATCACAAATCTCAGATCATAGGTCTACAAAAAACTTAGATCAGATTTTCAGATGATTCTGGACTATTTTCAAAGTGATCGGAAAAAAATAATCTGATCAAATTTTTCAACTGATGAGCAATAGTGTAAAAAAAAGTTTATCATTTTGGATCTCATAATATTTTTTGTTTTTTGAATTTTGAATTTTCATTTTGTATTTCATCTTTTGTTTGTGGTAAGGACAAATTAATTACATACCGGGCATTGCGAATAATGACATTTAAAACGGAGCAATTTAATAAATTCCATGCTTATTAAAAATAACTATCTTTAAACTGCAGCTTCGCTCGCAGTTATTCAGCAAATGGGTGTGAAAGTTACGATATAACTTAGAAGTGTATGCTTAAGTTAATGACACATTTGAGGTAGTGAGAGAGGAGCAGTGGACACTTACGGTTACTTTGCCTATTTTAATGAGGATTTTATTAATACTGGGAATGATTACGGACACAGAGTAATCCAACATTTTTGGATCCCTTCAAAATTTTCAAGGTGCTGCACAGTTGTAAAAAATAAATTCCATTTTTTTCATAAATAATCATCACTTTGACCGGTTATCTTGATTACTTCTATGGTATGATTATAATCGCTTTGCAGTTCATCAGCGATAGTTTTATTTGTCCTTTATCATTATTCAGCGTATCTTTATGTTTTGTGCCTAAGTCGATCAGACAAACCCCAGAAAGATGCACTAGCATACACTGAATCAGTGCCTAGTACCATCTTCTATCGAGAAGTCCCAATAACTTTTTTTGTTTTACCCAATATATTCCACAATTGGATGTGTGCTCAAATTTTCCATTAGAAATTGCAACCATTCAACTTTTTTTTTCATTGTTTCCACACTTTGAACATTTAACATCGGTTAAGTGGGACACTGCTTATTTGGGACAAAAAGGATACCACTCAGTGTGGCCCTGTTAAGTGGTTTCCACAGTATTTATAAAAAACGCTAGATTTCGGAGGAAAAAACTGAACACGTACTAGAGGGGGACCTACCCACCTGTACTCCAGAATGCATTACTGCGAATAGACGACTTCTAAAATTATCGAATATAGAACGCATTTTGTTGAACACCGCGTCACTTACCATTGATGAGCCGATGATAACTAACCTACTCGAAGGGATGTGTCACATTTTAGTCAGTGGGGGATCCAGTAGGAAAATAGGGGAAATTTCCCCCAAATCCAAAAAAAAAAATTCAGGGAAAAAAATGAAATACGACCGCAGAATTGAGATAAAAAGTGCAAAAAAATTATTTGAAGAGAGGAAAAGAAAAGCTCAACTCCCCAAAAATTTCGTCATTTCTTCCCCAAAACACTTTCTGGAGCCGCCACTGATTTCAGTGACACGTTTCGACTAGTTAGTTATCGTAAAAGCGTATTATTCTGCCCTAAAAATGGGGCAGCTCAAACATGATCGCGTAGGGTGGCAAAAGAGCCAAAACAGGCTCTGATCGGCAGTAATACGTGCAGAATGTTTCGTAAGAAAATGGAGGACGTAGCTTACCTTAACGTCTTTTATATTATTGTACATGTCGGAGGAGAAGGTGGTGTTGGTGGGCGACGGTTTGTTTTTGACGCTGGGAAAAATGACGCCTCGGTTGCGCACGGTGGAGGTTTTGACGGCGGCGCTTCCGGACTGTACGCTAATGCTGTTCGGATTGGTGAACGGCGGCGACTGCTGCGACTGCGTTTGCGAGGGCGACGGCGCGGTGGCGGCGGTCGTCGTCGTAGGAACTGTTACCGTGGGCAGGGTGAAGGCGGTGGGCGACACGGGCGTCGCCGATTCGGCGTACGTCGGCTGCGCTTCGTCCGAGATGATGTTGTAGCGGTTGTGGTCGTACTCGACCAGCCGGTCGATGGTCGGATCGAGCAGCAGCTCGGCGGCGACCGGCCGCTGCGCCAGCGTCACCACGTCGTCCTCCTGCTTCTTGAGGCGGCGCTCGACGATGTCGAGGTTGGCGATGATCTTGTCGGTGTTCTGGCGCAGGTCGGCGTGTATGTCGTTGATGGCGCGCTCCTGGCGCTGCGTCTGGGTGAGCAACTCGTTCGATTTGGGCACCAGATCGTCGACGGAGGTCTTCGTGCCGACCACCACGTCCCACACCTCGTCCATTTTCTCGGACACGCTGAGTATCGGATGCATTTGGCGCACCAGCCGGTCGATTTTGCTGCTCTTGACGACGGTCGGTGGCAAAAAGGTGGTGGTGGTGGTGCCGTTGCTCGAGCGGAACATCTGCTGCTGCACCGTCAGCGGCTCGACGACCGCCTCGTGCAGGTCGGCGACCATCGTCTGCACGGTGGCCAGGCCGTCGGCCGTCGACGCCATGTGGAACTGCATCTTCTTGTCGATGTTGCTGGTGGCGACGCGTATCGCCTCCAGCTGGGCGTTCAGCAGCTTGGACGCGTCCAGCAGATTCGCGTTCACGTACTTCTTTTCGCTAGCCTCGGCGTTTATGTCGTCCGGCGGCAAATAGTTCGTATCCAGTTGGCTTTTGAGGCGCGCCAATTTCGTGTCGATGTCGCCCACCTTTTGGTCCAGCGACAGTAGTCGTTCGTCGATGTGGTTGCCGAATGGCGAGAATGGCGGCGGCGCTGGTTGCCTGCCGCCGTCTTGGCCATACATTTCGGGCGTCGCTTTTATGGCACCGGCAGCGCCGCTGCCGCCGCCGTTCACCTTCGGCGCGTATTGGAACAGTTTCGTGTCCAGGTTGCGTAATTTCGTGATTATCGAATCGGTTTTATCGATGTTGTAGGACAGTCGCGTGTCCAAGGCCTCGACCCGTCGCATCAGATGCTCGACCGCTTTGTCCAAATTTTCGATCCTCTGCAATTTTGTCTCCAGCGTCGATACGATTACTTCGAAAACATTGAACAAGTACTGTTCGCTGAAACAGAAAACGTGATCGGAATTATTGTGACGTACGTTGTGGTGTAGCCTCTACTCCCCGTAGGTGCCAACCGAAGGAGCGTTTTATATGTATGTATACGTGAACGTATTGCATTGCAGTCAGTGTTGATATTGAGCGCGTACGCGCCTTATTAATTAGGCGTGCGTTGAAAATAACGATCCGTGAATTTGATTTATTCGTATTCATAAATGGGAAGCCGTCAGTTATGCCGTTGATCGATAAACTAAATCATCGATAAACGCAATTAAACTATCGGCCATCTGCGGTGTACCGGCGCAACTAGTCAACCAGATCGATTACTCGTAATAAATTGAACAATTAGAGTTCGTTTACTGTTTACTCCAATGTCAGCGGCTCATATTTATTACGCGTGGATGATTTTTTTTTTTTTTTTTTTTTGTCGATTGTCCAATTGACTGTTGCGCGGTCAAAACCCAAGACTGATCGTATGTGGCGACTTCCACCATTTTGGTGAAAATGAAGCACAATCGGGGAAAATGTCGTCAGGTTCCGAAAATATAACGAAAGTTATAGATTTCTTGAAGAAAAAAAAAAAGATTTTCCAATGAACAAATCCAAAAGATTATCTTGACATTATTTATCTATATACTTATCCACCTATCTACCTGCATCAATAAAACTCAATGTAAGCCTGTTCGTCCGCCCATAACTTCGGAACCGCGTGGCAGATCGAGATGAAATTTTCAGAATTTATTTGTGTTATTCCGAAACTTGTTTAAAGCCATCATCGCAGTCTCTAGCCGCTCTGGAGGCAAAGTTGTCTATTTTCACCAAAATTCATCATTTAGGGTCTTTGACCATAGAGCAGTGGACCAGTAAAGAACGATGATTTTTGGTTAGACATGCCGACGTTAAATAGGCAACTATTGTGTACCTTTTGACGTATTTTGCTCTATGTTTATGTACGCTATCCTTGTGAATTCGAGGGATGACTTTATTAAATATATTCTAAATTAGTGAACTCGAGCAAAACGTCGAAAATACGTACAAGATACTCTAGGGTTGGCTACTTTTATTTCGGCATGTCTTGCCATTAAAAATTACGCTGGTCTTATGGAGCTTTATTGGTCCAGTACTATATAGTCAAAAGTTTAGGGTACAAAGACGGAAGACGGGCAAGATAAGAACGAACCAGAGGGAATGAAAGAGAACAAGAATCACTGGCGCAACGTAGGCGAGGATGTAGGTGACATCTAGTCCTTAATATGTGCTACACAGCGTTGGATTTACGCACAGGCTGACCAAGTTGCAGCTTCGGGCGGCACATTTTTGGGGCGGCAAATAAATTTTTTTCAGTTATTTCATGAAATTTATACAGAAATTATGATCAAATCATCTAGAGATTTGTTGTTTCGAATTGTTCAAAAAAATTGATTTAATTTGATGCATCACACCTCACACGCAATATTGCTCCTGAAGGGGAGAGGCATGAAATAGTTTTCTTGGGGCGGAAAATTTTCTACAGCTTGGGGCGTCGAGAGACTTAAATCCGCCGCTGGTGCTACAACTTTGTGTGGTTGTGAGCAGAAATAAGTCCAAGACCACCATATTAGTTTTGGTCTTAGTCTTACTTACAAAATTCTCAAACTCATTATCGATGGTTAAATATTTAACTTACCATCTTCCCCAAAATTTGAAATAAAAAATTCAAACAATGAATATTGCAAATTATTTAAGTTGTGAGATTACAAATATTTTGCATGTTGTTCATATTTGTAAAATTTTCTTGTAATTCTTGTCGAGACTTGGTCATGATCTTGTCATTGCAAAAGGTCAATTATAATTCTCTATATTAAAAAAAAAAATAAAATTTTTAAAATATGTTGTTATAATTAATCCATTGGTATATTTTCCAAACCTATATATGTTTAATTTGGAAAAAAATAGCATAATGAACTTTAAACATTTTGTTTTACACGATCTGCATTTCTTGCACAGTCCAGGATGCATTAGGAATTATTTTTATATTTAATTTTGTTAAAAAAACAGTATCACCCCTTGAAAGTATTTCGTAATCATGATTTTTTCGTGAACATTTTCACTATTCTATTGGAAACATCAATTTTCTGAGTTTTTTCATTTCATTAAATTAAATCCATTTGGTGGACTGAGAACTGACCTATAAAAGAACTGGTCTCATACTAAAACGTGAAGCGTAGCTTTTTTTTTTTTGCTATTGGAACAGACATGTGAGCATGACTAATCAAAATTTCTGAAAATTCTCGATAATTTACATGAATTTTAAATGTAAACATCGTTGTTTGGTTTGAATTTGTCACAAAATTTCATGTATGATTGAGCCAAAATTTTTGTGAAACATCGGCACAAGTCAGCTGAATATTCTTTCAAACTTTGGCTGAAATCGGTATCGCTGAAATTCTGTTTAGTTATTTAATTTACATATCATTTTAATCACAAAATTTGAGTGATATCTTGATAATCAAATATTCGATTGAGATGAAATTTCAGTGAAACATCGACATATATTAGCTTAATATTCAGTGAAACTTTGGCTGAAGTTGTACATTTGACTCTCGTTTTTACGCAGAATGTTTGTTTGGGGAATAATGCGCAAGTGTGAACGCAGTGTAAGTTGCATATTGTAAACTGTCTCAAATTAGCACCTACTTTTAATTTCCGCCAGCAAAGATCATATTCCGGGATGCAATTATTCTCGGTTTTGGTTTAGTCCTGTAAAAAGTGCAACCCAAAGACCAATTTTGCTCGGCACTAATTTTGTATCACAAATCACAATATGAAATTAAATCGATTTTTATTATTTTACTTGTATTTTTTACTTAATAATAATTATGAGGTTTCTTTTACTGATTTAAATCCATTAGTATTCTTCATTTTTAATCCCAACTACCTTCCTGTTTTTTTCTCTTCATATTGGTGGAGCTGTTGAAATGTTTTTCGTCTCCATTACTTCTAGTCCTTGAAAATTCGATCGACTTGGAATGCTCTCATGTTCATGGCATTCTGTTTTTATAAGCTTTTATTGTCACTTCGACAAGCTATACTATTTATCGGTTTATCTAACTAACGCTTCCTCTCCATTTTACATTTTTGAGCTTACTTCGCCTGTTTTTATCCTTATTTAATCTACATCATCTTCTGGTTTCATTCTTGCCCGTTTTATTCTTCTCCTGACTCTCATGAAATGAATTTCAAACTTTCCTTGCTCTTTCCTTCACGTGGATATCTTTTTAGTGAGAAATATCAACGATTCATTTTTTGCCTCACTTAGCTAAATCCATGAACATATTTCCCTCTTGTCTTATTAAGTTAGAACTGCAAACGGCTTTTTTGTATTTCCTACTATCTTTTTTCAAAAAAATCAAGAAAACGTGCAAAAATTAAGACAATTTTTTTTTCTATCATCGCCTGTATTTTTTATTTAACAGCTATAAAATTATAATTATTCTATCCCAAATAAAAATTTGAATGTAAAATGATAATTTTCTTGTATTTTGAGTGAAAATTTCCGTGAAATTTAATCTGAAGAAAATAAATTACCTACATATTCATTTTCGAAAGTAGATTTAGCAAGAAAGTTTTTAGCATATTTATTTTTCAAAAACTGTAGGTACGTGGAAGATACATTGAATTTTCGCTGAAACTGAAATCATTCTTTTTTTGTTATGATTTACGGGTAAAAAGAAATTTTCTGAATTCATACACCAATAAGTTATGTTAAAACGAGTTTTTAAAAATACGCTTTTATAATTTAAAGAAGAAAATAAAGGCGAAAGAGAAGATAAAATTTCTCACTTTTTTTCTCAAGACAGAAACAAACAAAAATTAAAAAACAACTGATAAAAACGAATATAAGTGTATGTGTGCGTGTGTCGCAACACGTAAAAGCAGCGCTGAAGTTGGTCATCCGGTGTACTTCAACAAATCGAGTGAGTAGAATAAAAGCGTATAATATAAAAAGAGGTTATTATTAAATCGATTTTGATTAGCAAAATACGAGATTTCCAAAGCTGTTTGGAATATCAAAAATGGTTTTCATTTCCTCACCAAATGTAGAAACAATGTAGAAATGAGTTTTTTCTCAACTGTTTGTTGTTTATTTCTTCACAGCACCATTTACACACATGCAAGTTGCAAAATGTCACAATGAAAAAGGCCATTTAACATGGTGATGCTTACACAAACAATCAAGTTCACTTCTGGATAATATTTAATTATATCTAAAATTCTATTCATGAATGAAGTTTACCTGTTTAGAATAAATTATAACCTCTTTTTGGTGGATTCGTTGAAAAAAATATTGCTCTCAACTAGTTAGTCACTCGTTGTCAATCATTCATTTTGATAACTAGTTGAGTAAAATACTATTTCCCAATATTCTTGTTATTGCTAACAGAATAGTTGCTTTTGTGTTTGAATTTTTGGTAGGTTTTCGCAGAGAAATCTGCTCTCAGAATCTATTTTATGGTCAGACTTTGGGCCGAAATCTAAATATTTTATCAGTTTTTGAAATCTGCTACTTAATATCGTATATTAGCGAAGTTAGGAATGGGATCGAGATAATTTTTAGTTTCATGAAAAATCATGACTTTTGACATAAAAATCAGAAATTCTTGTATTTTTTGTATAATGTAGTATCGTATGTATGTATGTTATGCATTTGGTGCGAATCGATCAATGGGTTGAGTTGCAGAGGGCCACTTAGCACATATAGATTTTTAGGATGATGAGATCTTATTCTGATCGTATATGTGCAAGAGTACATAGGGTCGTAGGTTATTTGTAATCGTGTAGTATATTATAGTTGTTTCCGGTTATATTTTTTGTGCTGATTGAAAAACAGAGATTGATGTATTGTTCACATGTTTCCAACTCTTAATTGTTGCTTCAAGCATGTATTGCCATTATGTATTGCATCTACTTTGAGACTCGTAGTGCTGACTATGTTATTCATGAATATTGTTTGACTTCCTCAAAAAAAAAAAAAAAAAAAAACTGACCTATTGATTTTCTTAAAAGAAGCATAGGCTCGCACGTGAAGCGAAAAAGTTTCCTACACAGAATCTTACTGAAATGATGAAAATTGAATATCGTAGCACCATTTGTAGTCTAAATCGGTTGCATGTGGTCTGTACTCACTGGCCTTTCGTCCAGCCACGCAAACAACCGACACATCTATAATGAATTTCTACGTGTACCAGTTCCAGCTTCCAACAAAAATCGAGTTGTAATCGCGATGAATGAAAACCTGTTTGTTACTCCGCCGTTTTTGTTCATATCTATTCGATTGTCAATATTTACTTGGGACCTGTACCCGACGTAATTCATTTTAGCAATGTACATTAATCGTGATACCCTTTCGGATTAACTCACTCATGAATTAAATACAGGAAAAAAACAACCACGCTGACCATTTCGCTCACATTTTTTCTGTAAACCATTCCCAAACGGGAATAAAATACCAGTGTCGGATAGTGGATATTACGTAATCTTCAATTTCATTCATTTCAAAATGACCTCGAAAATTTTCGGCTCTTAAAGTTTTCTTGTTGCCTCACCACCCGTTTGAAGAGTGGAGTGTGTTTCTACTGAAGGTGTCGAATTGAATTTTATACTAGAGACGAAGTAATTTTAAGTTTCTTAAAATGACTCGATAAAATTATTAAAAAAATTACAATTTCGCTATTGAACATAATAACTTCAAATACGAGTTGAGTCTCAGATAGTGAGTTCTATCAAAATTTCATAAAATGTCAATATTTTTGTGAGTTTTATCGCCTTGTGTGAGTAAAAGGCTTGGCCGTCAGCGCAGATGAATACGGATCGTTTTACTGGATGCAGTGTACAAATTTGTTTGCACATCCGCAGTTCACTTTAGAAATGTTTGTAGATTTTGACGCTGTTATACCTGTGTGGTAAGTATTTTCGGTTAAAGGATAAGCACGCTGCGGCACAATTGCTGATTTACGTGATATGCGCGGAGTAATTTGGGCATCTTGAACAAGTGACGCTCGTAGTGGACCAATGCTGTCTTCTCCGCCTCATGGAATCCTTAGGAATCCCTTCATGTTTGCTCCAAAACCGACAATGAACGATTCGTGATATGGTGTTTGTGCTTGCAGCTGCACATGCTCGAAGTCAAGTACAGCCGAACATACGTGAGGTATTGAATTCTGCTCGACTCGTGTTCCACTTCCATTACTGTCGCAGCGTGCTCGTGTGTATCCACCTCTAGATTCAGTGTGCAGCGCATGTAATCCTTCATAATAGCTTTGTTTGACAGGACCACACCAACTTACACTAACCTACACCAGGAGGGTGATTCCTCAAATGTAGCGATGTTTTATGACTTTGCGCCAATTTTTACATGAATATTTGTGGAATAGCGTGTAAGGTGGTGTAGGTTAGTGTAATTCAATCAAACACAACTAATATCTTGCTGCTGGTGCCATTGATTATAAGTAGCAATGAAAGGGTTGACGGTTCCTACCGGTTGAATGATATTGGTCTGTGAACTCGTAACAAAATAAACACATTTTCACTCGATTGAACCCTTTGTTGATAGTCTGCACCTTGCACCCCCATTGTTTTCCGTCTAGGTGTTGGGATGAATACGTTCAGATTTTTTTTTAAATTACTGAATGTTTTGTGTTGGAAATGTAATTATACGAATAACGATGATGGAAATAATTATAAAGTTTTTCTTGTAAATTATTTTCATGCATTGTTGTTTGCCTGCATAAGCATTCCGATGCTTCGAAAGTTTTCTTATAAAATGTTATTTGAGAGGCTATGCTCGAGAGTGGACAAGTTGTTGAACCAATGATCTACTTTTTCGTGACGAAGGGAAGAATATTTCTGTCGGAATCTGTTACGGTGTATTTTAAACATTATTAGTTTTATTTCTGCGAGTACCGTCCCTAGTTCGACTCCAGTTGTATCTCTGGCTTGGTGTGATCGTGATATAAACCCATTTTCATCATTAGGCACTGAAGTATTTTCGTGACAATATTGTAAATTTCCTCTTAAATATTTTTCAAATCATGCCGGTAGTTCAAACCTTGCTATAGGTTACGAAACGTGTTTTAATTCACATTTGAGTTATTCAGTTTCTACTGATACAAATTTTATCGACTGTTTGAAAATTTTTCAAAGAAAAATGAAGTAATTTCCCGCCTTTTGGCTGTTATAATCTTTGACAGGAATTCTGATTCAGTCCGAAGAAACAAATTTGATGAGTGCTAAAAATTCAAATTTTTACTTCCTGTCCTCTGCCTTGCGGTAACTCTTAGCAATCTTTTCAAAAGTAAATTAGTTAAAGCATGCGCAACCGGGAAGATCGGCGTTGTAATGAATTTTTTGTTCGCAAAATAAGAAAATACCTGTACGTCCGTCCAGTCGGTGACTCGGAAAAGAAAAAAAAATTATTTATCGTTAGACGTGCAACTTGTGTATTATCCTGGTATAATACGTCATAATGAATGAGTATTTAATTTTTAATTGAAAATGGTAGCAGACTGACGGAGAAAGTAACAGCGTTCAATTAAATTAATATTTTGTCGGTAAAAAGTACGATGTACCTGCTACGAAAGGTAGTTGGAAATAGGTCTGGTTATTACGTCCCACAACAAATACTTAAAACCATCCACAAAGATATCCAGTTGAATCGACAGAAAGCTTTGAACGTGGACAAAATGTCGAATAGACTTCTTAGTTCTAGGAATGAAAGTGCATAACACTGTATTTCATAATTTCTTTTGGAGTATGTGATAAGTATCAATTTCGATTAGTGTTATTCTTTCCATTCTCAAATTTTCTTCCCACTAGACTCGATTGTTTCTAGAAAAAATCCGTATTTTTGTGTTTCAGTCCATCTTATTCGCCGTCTATAATGTCTACCTATATGTATATCGTATAACATGAGGAGCGTTATTTCAAACTTCTCTGACTCCAAAAAGTAAAGAATTTAGGAAATAGAAAAACAATTTTCATTTCGGGGCTACTGACACAGAAAATGTGTTTTTAAAATACACATAACATTGGAACTAGACTACATAGAAATACGGTTGTTGCGTATTTTAGTAGTACCCGTCCTGAATCTGCACATAGCGCCGAAGCGTTATTCCAAACGACCCTAATTTAATTTTTGAAAAAATTGTGTTTATGGCGCTATCTGCAGTTTCAAGAGGTATTCTTTTAAATTCGCAACAATTGTATCTGTGTGTAGTCTGGTTCCTGTGTTATGTGCATTTGAAAAACATATTTTTCATGTTAGTAGTCCCAAAATGAAAATTTGTTTTTCAATTTCCCAAATTTTTACTTTTTAGACGTAGGACAATTTGAAATAATGCTCCTCATGTATATTTTTGTTGGTGAGGATAACAAATTAAGTACGTTTCAAAGCGTTTGCATTCAGCCATTTTCTGATCTTCTTTTTTCGAAGCTAATATTCAATCTCTGTCAGTGGCGTTGAAAGAGGGTTTCGGAGTCGAAAGCTTCGAAAATTTTTGATTATCTCACATGTCCTCAAAATAATAGTGTTAATTAGGCTGTTGCTTGAAAGAATTTTGTTAAACCACTCACTCAAAAAAAAAATTGTACCCTTGCTATGCCACTGATCTCTGTACCCAGCGGATTATAATGTGACTACAATAGCATTTGTGGATTATTTTGCAATCTTTTACAACTTCATTGTTAGTTCCGATTTCACAATTATACCTCTCCATATCCCATCTTATATATTTTGTTTGTTCAGGTATATCGGTCGTTTAACGAATTATAGGTATTTAGAAGTTCAATTCCAAAGTAAAATTGTTAGTTGCCGCTTTCGTTAAATTAATACGACTTCGAATGAACGAATAAATTAAATTCTGTGTACTATAAATTTTGGATTGTATTTCGTAAAATAGGTTTGAGCCTAACTAAATGTGTAATCCAAAACTAAATAACTTTGCTCTCAACTGCGTGAGGTTTACAATTCTATTTCTTTTAAAATTTATTTTTCATATTTCTGGAGCAAATTTATTGTTCTTCGTTGACCGAGAATGTTATAAATGCATTCGGATTTCTGACGGAGTTCATTAGCATTTATATTATGTAACTGTCTGGTGATGATGGATGATATGATGAAGTAAACCCTCTGGTATATTAAAGAACTGCGAGTCCCCCCTCCCGTTTCAAATAAATATACATACTAACTACTGTTGTCCAGATTTTTAATTCTTCTTGGTCAGTGGAGGTGAGGAGAAATGGGCGGCTCGGAGCCATGCCCCCCTTGACGAAATATTTGTAAAAAACTTTTTATAGTTTGACTGGATAGTATTAACGAATGTTAAAGTGCCAGGTCGAAGAAACGTATAAAATCGTATCGAGTGTAAAAAATGAATATTTGAAGTTTTAATGCTTCAGACGTTTTCGACTTTTTTATTAAAATTATCCTACTCCGTTGATTTTTTTCTAATTTTTTTTTTAAATAGCAGATTTTGAGATTTCTTCTCTAATTCCTCCTCATCCGTCAGGTTTCAGTAAGTTCAGTGGTTCTGTATAAAATGAAAAATTGTTTACCCCAGTGACTAGTTTACAAAGATAAAAAAGCTACCATTTTCGTCATAAAATTACATTCTTCACTGTCTTCAGTCACCCTGTGAATCGCATTTTTCACACTTGATGTATCTATCTGCGGTATCGAATGTTCTTCGTTCTTTCATTTTGTTTCGTCATTTGGAAAAATAAAAATTCACGCAGCATCCTCGTAATAATTTTTTTCTCGAGACAGTCTTATCGTAAGTTTTTACAACTTCGTAAATTTCACGTTCATGTCGAGCAAAGGTGTTAATTTTATTACACGATGAGTTTACAAGTTTCAGTCGCGGCAGAGGCAAATTATATTCACAAAATAGATACGAATGTAAATTACGTTACGAAGTTACTCGATCGACTCCCTCAGCTTTTTAATAGTCTAGAAAAAAAATGATATTTCGTCATTATTACAACTTCTAAATATCGCAATGTTGCATTCGAAATCGTTTTGCTCTATATATGTGCTAAAATAAAGTTAAATGTACCTGTATATATAATATTATATTTTACTATGTATGAATAATTGCAAATGATTTATTACTCGCGTGAAATTTACTTCGTGACGAATCAACGTAGTGCACAGACTAATTTACGAGGAAATGACACATTTATGAGGAAGAAAATTCTGAATAACTGATCCTGATTGCTCGCCCTCTTCACGTTGTTGCTTAATTAACTTCGAACTAAATATAAGTAGATTCTTGTACTATCATGGTGGTAATCAGAAATGTAACAAATTTAATGTCATTAGACGTCCGATTGTGTAGCTCACTACGAGAAATGAGTTTTAAATTCGTGACAGATGCTGCATTTTAATTTATTATCATTTTGAATCATTACAAAACGTCTTGGACTGTTTTCGGTGAGCATGTGGGTTGATGAGCGGGTGACTTTGTGCCTGCTGGGTTTTCCTTGCTGCTGGGCATGATTATTTGTTGTAGGTGATGAAAAAAAGTAGAAAGAATAAAATTATCGAACTCAACGTATTAGTCATTACTGAACGAATAGTCTCTGCCGATGTGTGTGGGCTTTATCGGAAATAAAATGTTGTTCAAATAAATTTTATAGAAAGTATATAAATAACCTGGTCAATTTGTCGTCATATGGTAGAACCTATTCGCAAATGAATAACTAATTGTGTTTTTACAGTCTTTTTGAACTGCTGTAAAAAATTGAATATATTATGTATTTAAATTGTATGGTAGGTCCAGATGTGATTCACTCACGATTCAGAATTCTGTATTTCTATGGGTTGAAAAAACTAAATCATCCGATTTGAAAATTCTTTAATTTTTTCTTCCCAATTTTTTCATAATGCCTGCAGTTACTGTTTTTTGTTCAATTTTTCTAACAATACTTATAATTTTGAAAAACTTATAAATTCCTTTTTCCTTTATCACGCGAATTGAAAAAGGAAAGATTTCATTTAGATATGTACTGACTTTAAAATAGACGGACCGAATTTCATTCGTAAATGTTCACTTTTAATGCTGTGAAAGTACGTATAAAGGTGAAAAATGAAATTAAAACATTTAAGAAATTTCCCAGGAGTCAAATTTTTAATGGAATATTCGCAAAATTTTGTAGCTTGACACCAGTTGTATAATGGAGCGTTTCGGATAATTGAGAACATCACATATTATTTTAGATATCTTACATTTACGTTAATTACGGAGCTAAATAAATTTTTGTTGAAAATTTTGAACATGTATTTCTGTTTGTAGTATTAATTTATGATCTTCAAAAATATAGTATGACGTTTTTAAAATACAGTTATTACATTTTTAGTAAACATGAAAATACTTGTTGTGATGCAAAATAAGATTAAAACTACATACATAATCTGTGATGTGATAATCAGAGCAAAAGACAAGTCAATACTGCACGCAATGTGCGCATAAATTTGTGTCTGCAAAAATAATCGTTTTACGTCGTACAAGACGGATTCAAGTAATTAAAAAATTAAATATTCGAACAGGATGAAAGAAAAATTAGCGGCGAACAAAATGCTAAAAAAAAATCTGATATTTTATAAATTTTACACGCTTAGTGAATTTCTGAAATAAAATAATAATAAAAAAAAAAAAGTAATGGAAACTGCAGTTTATAACTATATTCATATTATGGTACGAATTGTGAAATATATCTTGTGATTTGTTGCTGTTTCACCGAATTTTATCTGTTCGTGATGGAAAAGAAATGATACCACTTTCTGCTTGACGAAATATTTCGAGCTGTAAAAATTGTAATGAATAACTGAGTCAATCGGAATCCAAGAGCCATACTCCTAAAAAGCAAGTTTTGAAGGAATCGTGTTTGAAATTTTCGTTTTATTTCAATGCAAGTTGAAACATTTCTGAATGGACAAAATCAAGATATTTGTATTGAGCCATGATCATACTTATTTGTATTGATGACGATAATTTTTAGTTCTTCTTGGAAATTTTTTGAAATGAAGACTTGTCATTATTGAACCATCGTTATCATATATATTAATACGGTAAGGTCACAGCACCTACTTTTCCCTTTCACACCCATATAGATTGACAGATTTTTATGAAAATGGTGTCAACGGAAAGGGCTTTATGCGCTTAATTCTGGAATGCCGTCAATATTTTACGAAATAGTGGTAGGGAGTAAATATTAGGATGAAATGAAAAGAGTAATAACTTACCCAGACTGATTGCTTCAAAACGGATGATCAGATCAATAATTGATGGTTATCAATGTTATCTGTGTGAATTATTTGCACAAGCTCAGTTAATTTTTTATATTATAATTTTAATTGTAGAGCAGAATTCAATGCTAGACAGAGCTCCATAGCTCGCTCAAATCTTCAAAAAGATATACCAACCATCTTACAGAAGTGATGGATGATATAATTGGCCGTCCAAAGAGCTACCACGAAGGAAAGAAATTCGTGTTGGGCTCAGCTAAATTAAACATAATAGGAAATATTTAACCAGCTAAAACAGGTTGCATCAAAACTCTTGTCGATTGAGAACAGTTGGAATAGTTAGAATATTATTCCTGCTCGTGTGAAAGCGAACAGACCACAATCACTCGCACAAATATTTTGGAGAAGGAATTATGGTTTCAGTTGACTGAAAAAGTGATAAAGTTTGTGGATAAATGGGTTGACTCAATTTAAGGTGAAAGAATCTCGGACACAATAAAAAGTGGAAGAAGAAGATTGTCATTTCGCTGACTGTTTCAAAATGGAGAACAAAATAAGTTTAAGTTAAAAACGAGTTTTTAAAAGATAAGCTTTTATTTTATTTTTTTTTGGCTTTAGCTTCATTCGAAATAAATATTATTTCGTTGTGGAAGGTTGGCTACAGTATTGGTATATTTTAAAATCGCATTAATGAGTAGAATAAAAGCTTATATGAGGCAAATTGACTGAAAATTTGCGTTTTTAAAATAATTATTTATTATTTCAAGTCATTTCAAAAATTAATAATTGTAGAAAAACATCTTCAGCCACAACCATACCTATTTTTTAACCACAAATTCATTTTTATCATTGAATTTTACTCAAAACGAACAAATTACGAATTTTATTAATGGTAGTGAAAAGACGAGAACAAAACTCGCAACTCCGTTTAATGCCACGAATCAGCCTTTTCAACAATAACTTCTTTTCTTTCCATTCTGTGGTAAAAATAAGTCCATACGGAAATAAAGCCTTTTAATTATCGTACAAGTTGAGTTCTCACTTATTTTTCAAAGGCCCCATCGGTTTTGAGCAAGGAGCTGTTGAACATGGTAACGAACAATACCGTGGGTAACAGCTAGTGCAAAATATGATTTCATTATTTTTTTATCTAAAAAGTTTTTACTTTTTCCACATTTTCAAAATTTCGCGACACGGTAAGAGGGAATCCCATTAATAATTAGGCCGTCAGGATTTAAGAGTCAATCGAATACCTAGGTTGAGTTCCTGTCCTCGTTGTCACCAAATTTGAAAATTCAAACATTTTGTATCTAGCAAAAAAATATATATTAGTCTTCCCAGTGATATTTAATGATGCTGTAGACATTGGTTGAATTTTTTTTCTCGAAAAATGGAACATACCTCCTTATCATGGGGTTGTGCAAAGTGAATTAATTTTTTTGAAAAATGTATAAAATGTGAAATAAATTTTATTTTCACATCGTAGTTATGACTTTCTATGGATAAAGGATCGTAGTATTTTACTCAATGACTCAGTAGCCTATTTTGCGGAATGATAAATCATCGGTTAACGCTTAATTGTATTTTCGGATTCCCTATTTTGAGGTCTCATATCAATTTACGGAATCTGTCGTATTTTTTCAGCTGCAGGTTGCGATCCTCGGTTTCCTGGTAAGTCATAATTTTTTTCTGCAATTAACGTAGCAAATTTAATGCACTAAAACGCATCAGTTCGAAGTTTTTATACAGTTACAAGATGGAATTTACTAATTAAACGATGAAAATTAGGCGAGTTATTCATAAACACTGTGGCTAGCACGCAATGCCTGCATTACTCAATCAAGTTATTAAATGAGGAATTCGAAAAAAAAAAGCCTTTTTTGCATATCGTATCGACATTTCCGCAGATAAATACGTTTTTTCCCCAAAATTCCATTCGCCATATAAAGTAATATCCCGTGAAAGAGATGATTGACCTTTCATTTGGCGTCACTCGCGTATGCATGGTCATTTCTGACTATTCAATTTACATTACAATGGCGCAATATTCGTGTTCAGTATAACTTACGCAAAATTTTAGTATAATTCTGCGACATATTACAAACAAGTATAATGAGCCGGTGCCGAGTCGTGCATAAATCTTGAAGAAAGAAAAGTACTTATTTGATTTCCATATTATTATATTCAACTGCCTCCGTCGGATTCATTGTTATCGATTGAATCGGATCTCCTAGACTAAATGGTAGCCAACGATTATTTCGATCCTGTCTTTGTGCGAATCAGCCGAGAGTGTTCTTGTCGGATTTACATTATCTTGATCTTGGCTCATTTCCCCCTCCCCTTTTCCTACATTTTCCTCCTCGCGATTTCATAAGACTGTATCGGGCTTAAAAATGGTGTTCGATAACATGTTACACCTTTTGCGGTCACGATGGGTGATCGGTTTTTGTTTTTGTTGTTCTTGTTTTTTCATTCCCCTTACTCATTTCTGTACTCTGTAGGTACGCGGTGTATTGAATATTTACCGCATAATGATTTACTGGTGTCAATATCGGTGTTTGTTCGAATGGAGTCGGTCGGTTATCTGGTAGGCTGTCACCACACGTGGTATCCATGATATTGTGCGAAAGTTAATGCGTTTCAACCTTTCCTCTGTGGCGTGCGACATGCAATCTTATGTTTCTGTCTGCTGGCGGAGTAAAGGAAGAGAATCTCCGGCATAATCCTGAAAGTGCATTTATAATCTTTCTGAATTTTCAGTAACTTCATTATCGGTCAGAATATGGGTTCGTTTGATCATCAAAGTGGAAAGGAATGGTTCCGATATCAGTGCTCATCTTCACGTTATATGATGTTCGTTCTCGTAGTTAGATTTTATACGGAAATACTGACTTATGAGTCTCGTAACTGAAAAACATGTAGACTATGTTAGAATGTGTGTGTAGTGAGAATATATCATCGTTGATTTTGAAACAGTGCGCTTTTTTTTTTTTTTTTTTTTTTAGAGAAGCATTTCCTATAGGTACTACTTCATTTTTTCACGTTTTAATTACGCATAGGAGCAGTAATTAATTGCAAACGTATTCTAAACACCTCGTTTCGTGCGTTTAAAAATTGTTAGCTGTGTTGAGATGTACATTTCCGGAATTGTAAATCGATAATGAGTGAACAATAGCTACTTTGACAACAGATTCAAATTTCGTTTCTGAACATTTTCGTGATGGATTTGCCAATTTAACTGTAAAAATGAAAAGCTGAATGCCATTTACGTCCTGTTCATCTGAAAAATTACTCAAATCCAGTCTGTTGTGAATACAGATTTGCAAATTTGATACAAAAACAGCTGCGTCACAGAATAAGAGAATGTGTAGTCTCAAAAATTTCATCATCCGTTCTCCATTTAAGCTCAGTCGTTTGTTTATTCAGAAAAGCCAGCTCAAACTAGAAATTTTCCTAAAAAGTGTTCGAAAATTATTTGCATAGTGCATAGCTTTCAACTGTGTCTCATTTTTATCCTATATTCGTTTATAAACCATACAATATGGAATGGGCACTATAAGAGTAAAGCAAAGCTAGGACAAGACTTTTTTTAAATTTTATTATTTCCAAATTTTAGAAATGTGAACCAACAGAAAAAAGTAGATTATAAAATTTTGATAATCATGGACTTTTTTTATAAGCTTTTATTCTACTCACTACTGCGATTTTAAAATATACCAATACTGTAGCCAACCTTCCGTAATGAAATAATATTTATTTCGTATGAAGCTAAAGAAAAAAAAAAAAAAAAAAAAAAAAGCAAAAAGCTTATCTTTTAAAAATACGTTTTTAACATACATTTATTTTTTAAATTTGAAGAATACTTCCCGTAGTGAAATGAAATATTCTATTTATGGGGAAAAAAGCATTAATAGTAACTTTTTGTTTTCTTTCGAATTATTGAATGCTGTTAGAAACCATTCAAGCTGAAATCATTACATCTGTAAATCTTTACCAAATCATGATTTCGATAGTTCAGTTTCACAAACGGTTTTGGTGTATAGGCCAAGTACGGGTGTGTTTGAGTGTTTGAATTATTCCAAATGGACCACAGTTGTTGTAAATCCGTCAACCGAGAAAAAGCGAAAAAATTATCGAATTTGTATTAAAAAGAAATAAATTTTCAGTCGGTACTTTGCCTTATTTGATTATTCATAATTTCTCATTTGAATTATTTGTGACGTTATCGATGTAAAAATAAAATTGCTGGAGAAAAAATTGCAGAATTTTTTTTGTCGATTCAAAACAAATATTTGTACTAGTTTGTACAGAGATTACCTATTATTACGAATGAATTATTTTTTTGTAGTCCATTATATCAGACAAAAATGTACGAGACAATATTAAATCGCATTTCGTGCTTCACGGACGAGTTGTACGAATTTCAAGATTTGATGAAAGAATTTTCGTCAAACGTTTGAATTATATTATTAAGTCGTAAATTGCGGTATTGGTAAGTGTGAGGAAAATACTGAAGATTTCTTTTCTTTTTTCATGGAAAGTTTGTTTATATAAGATAAATGGAAGAGTCTGTATTGGTTATTTACTAAATCTTAAAATATCTTATCTGTGTAATGTATTATCATTGAATCCTAGTTATTCACGTGAATTGTTGGCTTTCTCGAGACAAATTTCATTTGTTGTTGTTAGTAAATTCGTTGTAGTTCACTATAAATTTCAATCATTTTTTCCTAAAATCTGTATACAGTTATACAGGATGTTTCCGCTAAAGCCTGTAGAACTTGAACATCAGATAGTACACCTCAAGACAATAAAAAAAGTTCTATAAACAAGTGTATTTTTCTCAACAGTTACAGAGCTAATTAGGCCTATACTAAAAATATGAAATGAACAAAATTACTTTAAAATTATGTTCTGTTTATGTTGACCCACAGTATTCTCCCCGAAAAACGAAAAAAGTCTTCTTCACTATCGCCCGGATTTTTTAATACAAGTTTGGAAACTCCTAGTACCTTTGCTGTAAAAGATATGATATAAGTGAAGAGAATCATTTTTATTCGTGGCGAATGCTAAGTCAAACAACAATTTTAAGTGAAATTTTCTGATCTACATCGTTTTTTGATCAGCTGTCGAACTCTTTAAAACATTGAAAATATGACATGCGTTTATTAAACATTTTTTATTTATCTTGACTCATGAGGTATACTAGTGACTGTTTTAAAGTTCTGTAGGCTTCTCACAAAACATCCTGTATGAACCTATAAGGAAAACTGACTGAACAAAAATGTACTTTATAATTGTTTTTGAAAACAATTTTTTGTCAAAAACTCTTTTCAATACCTACCTAATTTATTAATGATATTATTTTATCAAGTATTTTTATTGAAACTGTTAGATTTATCGCTGTTAAGTAATTTAAAAAAAAAAAAGCAAAATTAGATTTGCATATTTTATTTTTACTTTGACCTTGTTGAAAATTGCAAAAAGTTGAGCTTCTCGTGTGTTCATATTCTGCAAGGGCCTATTCCCAAAAAATAATTATTGTAAGTAGTTGATATTTCTGTTTCACTTTGTACCTTGAAAATGAAAAGAGTTTTTATGAAATTTTGTAATTTTTAATTTCCATAACAGTTGCCTGCTATTTACTTACCGAATTTTTTAGATCCTTTGATTCGATGTCATTGAAGTGATGGAAATTTTAAATTGTAAGTTTTTACTTAATCTGTTCTGAAGAAAAAATGGCTTTCTTTTGTAAAACTTGTGAACTGTATATCGACTTGGTCATACCTCTTCCTCTGTGAACGGAGACTGAAGTTAGTTAATTTGTTATCCTCATAAAAATTTCAAAAGATCGAATAGCTCAATTTTTTCCTCTTATGAAGAGTAAAATCCCTGTAATGCATTTTAGTCACTATTCCCTGTTGTATTTAGTGACCTTGTCTTTACCAAATCTTCTTTAATAATATCGTTGCGTAGCCTCACTGGAAATTAGCCACCTCATCGTTTTTGTATAATAATAGGCATTCAGTTTGAGAAGAAATAATATCTCGTCAAATTATCTGCAGTCGTGTTCCAAATTATTGTTGTTTTAACTTCAGAATGGGCGCATTTGTTTACTAATCGAATTTAATTCTCTTTTTCAAAAATATTGTACGTTCACAATGTTAATTACTGTGTATTTTTTTCACGGTAATTGCAAGTATTATTATTATCATTGATTTGAAACAATACAGCAGAAATGTGCACGAACGGTGTATGCAACTCATTCATTACTATAACCTTGCTTCGGGGTGTAAGATTGGAAGTGTACTGTCGGCTTCGTAAAATAATAAATTAATACCGTTGGTAGGTACTTCGCCAATGCGATTTCCCACGGCAGACAGTTTAACTTTTTTTTTTCCAACCTTATCTTAATCGATTATCATCAATTTTCCAAGTTCTCCAATAGTCGTGATTCGATTTTTGTTTAATAGTCATGTTTACTTTGGAAAATGTGCTGATACAAGTAACCTAGTTAATGGTAGAAATGCGTAGTAAGTATTTGGCGCTCGGTAATTGTCAGATTTATTCGTATATTAGGATGTATTATTATTTGGATGCGCACAGGCTTGTTTTTATGTAATTTTTGTTTGGGCGCCGTAGCATCGAACCTATATTTATGAAATGGTTACATTCATATCAACCAGTGAGAAATGGATTATTTTTATAATTCATGTTCTCAGGATCGATGAATTTTTACCCATTTTGCTTGCAAATGTAGTATCAAAACTGACCTCACAAAAATATGTAGGTTGGGAATGATAAAAATTTTCCATTTCTCGACAAAGGAAAACTAATGAAATCATTTCCCCATATTAACCAAATTTTTGTAATGTATATAGGTTAGTCAACTTTTGACGTAGCATAGAAAAATTCCATTAGCTGCTTGCAAATACCACTCAACGTGCACATTTCTATGCAGTATTGCAAAGGAAAATGACTGTTTTAAGTGAATAATTATTTCTCTTGGTACTATCATACGAAATTGATAAGAAATACTAGAAGACCATAATCGCTACCCATTCTGTTTCTGGCTGTACACTGTACCTCTACTTCTCCCCTTCATTCAACCTTTTTAGTAGTTCACTGGTTACATGTTAAAATAGATTACAGTAAATATTTGTTTCTTTCGTAGTTATTGGTCTAAAATTAGGCATTTTTTAGAGCCAAAATAAAAACAAAAATTAGTACCGGAAGCAAGTATCATCCGGCTATTCTACACCAAAATCAATAGGTCTGGCTCTTGTTTTAGTCCCAATGTTCGTACCAAATTTCATGAATTAACAGGCTTATTCTATGCTGTATCAAAATCTGACTAAGTATAGAGATTAACCTCGTGCGTCTAATTTGCATACAGCTAATGGAATTTTCCTATGATGCATCGAAACCTGACTAACCATATATATGTTTGTATATATGTATAGCCTAAATTTTTGGTTCACAACTTTGAGAACACTACGTAAGGGATAGGGCTGAAATTTTCACTAAAAGTAATTCTTATAATATAGGACCAGGTCTGATAGGAGTCCAGTGCCTAGTGGTTGAGAATTGCACAAGAAAACTGGGAAACAAAATATTCCTGGAAAAGTTGTTTTTCCAGGGTTTTGTGGAAACTGAGAAAGTTAGGACCAGGTCTAAAAAAAATTTTTTACCTATTAGTTCAGTAGTTTTCGAGAAAAATATAAAAATAAAAATAAAAAATTCCTCGAGGAAAGTGAGTTACCAGTGTTGTTTGAAGTATCTTTTTCGTACTTACGGCGCATCAGATGAGGAGCGTCTTTTCTGCGTTACATTAATTTAGGTTTTAGGTTTAAGGTTTAAGGTTTTGTTTTAAATTTTTGATGAAAATATGCAAACTGAGTTTTCTAGCAAAGTATTGTTGCGCTTTTGCTCAAGCGGTGTCGTTTAAGTATTATTTAAATTGGCGTAAGATTTGATATTCAAAAATGTTAAACGTGACTGGTGATGAAATAAGAAAATGTCCGAAACTACACGAAATTAATAATTAATTATATCTATTTTTGATATTCGACTATCATGAAAAATATTTTAATACCAAACGTTCGATTATGAGCTACTGAGCAACCTACAAGGTTTTGTTAGTCATCCAAATTTATTAATGCGGCGAAATGTGTGGTTGATATGTAATAAGTAGGTATCAGATTGTGAAAATATTGACTCGATATTTTTAATTGATTAACTTTTACTGAAAGTTTTCCAAATTAAATGTTCTCATGTGAAGTTATACTTTGGCTTAGAATAAAGAGAAATTTTGCACTCTAAATTAAGCAGACGCATCGCAATTATAGATTAGAGAATTTAGCTCTTGAATGATGATAGAGGTACAAGGAAAAAATTGGATTTCTCTTGTAAATTCGTATTTAAGTTATGATTAAAAGCCACCAAATTGCCATCACTCGTCTCCGCATCGGCCACTGTGCCTCAACTCATTCATTCCCTCTACTTAATCTTCATCCACCTGACTGTCAATATTGCAAATCTCAACCTCTCTCACTCACTCACATTCTCACGACATGTCCAGCTCTTCACACCCTTCATAATCACTACAACCTACCAACTACAACAACCACTACTCTCACCCACAACTCCCCTCACCTCTCAAACCTTATCACTTTCATTCACTTCATTGACTTCATAGTATAATCTAATTTATAAGCTTTTGCTGGCATAACCCATTTTGTGAAGTTAGCCCAGCCACCTTTTTTTGTATTTTTGTATAATAATAATAAAAAAAATAAAAAAATAAAAACTAAGTTTATAAAAAATAAATGAACTTAATATTGTCCGGTAATATTTTTATGATTCTATGCTGATGTTTGAGTATGAAAGCGTAAGTGAAAACTTTCCTGAGTGAGGATGATCACAATTTAGTCAGTAAATTTTCAATTGCTTCAAATTTTCTAATCTTTGAATCACTGTCAAATTTCCGCAGAATAATTTGAAAAATATTAGTCGTACCTTCTTAAAAATATTCAATACTATTCAGTCAATCAAGCTGATTAAAAAAATTTTTATAATTTTAAATAGGAAAATACTTGAAAAATAAATTCCAAGAATTTACATTTTCTAGTTAACTTATTGATTAAATCTCCACGTTTATTAAAAACTAATCTCTATCTCCATCTCCAAATTTATAAAATACGACCCATTATCCGCAGCTACATTTACGTAGTGTTTATCTGTGTTTGCCTTCTTCTTTTATTTTATCAACCTTTTTGTGGCTCTAAATATTTCAACAATATTTTCAATCAAAAATTGGACTAAATCTAAAAATATTACCCGCTATGTATCACTTAATAATATACAAAAAAAATTACCTTCACCTCATCTTGTGTTCTGAAAAAGTCCAAGAATTAATTTAATCCAAAATTGGGCTAAAAATTTAAATTCAGCGGCCTTAAAAACATATCCATATCTTACTATTACTAGATAATATGAGAAAAAATTATCATAACCATTTTTTTCGTAGACCCATATGAAACCATAAAAAAAAAACAGAGACCGAGACAGAAGAATATCCCTTTTCAATCAGCGTACAATGAAAAAAAATAATGGAAAAAGTTTTTTCGATTCTGTTTTACTCTTTTTCATTCGTTTCAAGATATATTTTGTCCTTTTTCTGGTTTCACAAATGGTAAAAATTTTTCATGAACCTTACTTAGAATAACGAAAATCTCATGTAAATCCATTCGGCGGTTCTGGAGTGATTCTGTTTCGGTTATTTTTTATCCCTTAGTATTTGATAAATTCCTTGTTCACCAAGCTTTGCTGGGATGAGTACCATAGATGACTACCGTAAACTAAAAAGTAAAAAACCATATTTTAAATTCGATATCCTAATTCGAAATTCAATTATAAAATTCTATATTAGAAGCCAATGTCAAATTACTGTCGAACTATTGGGATTCAAGATCAAGATTCAGTATGAGACATTTTGTATTCGTTGTGTTTAGCTTATCACACAACATGATGATATGCAGATTTCAGATGTAAAAATCACGTATGTTCCTGGCAAATTTTTCATTTACAGCTGTTATCACTACTTCTGATCAATGATTGAGATGCTCATATTTTTCTCAAATTTGAGACCTATCTTAATAATTTTTTTTTTTTTTCAAGAACTTCTAACACCTAATTTTTAACAACATTGTTGGTCTGTTTCTCTAGAATGCATTCACGTACATAGATGTATACATACATACAATTATTGTTTGTATTATAGTATTGGATATGATATGTAGAGACTTGAGGTAGGCACATGATGTTATCATTCTGCCACGCTGTATTATCGGTACTTATTATGATACAATATGGGAAGATGATACAGTTCTCATTTTGTGAGGTGTTTCCTGGGATTGTATCATACCTTCAAATTCTATTGAAAATATTCCAAACCCAGGTAGTGCCTTTCTATGTGTGCAGAATACTGATATCGAATGGAAAAGGGTTGTACCATATTATCGTATCTTTTTTTGATACTGTACAAATTTATGGACCTCGTACACATTGAGACAATACAGTGATATGGTATGGCAAAACAATACAGATTTGTACGTGCTGTATGATAATTTTTCCTCATATTATCGAGTGATACATCATATGATTATTTTTTGGGGTGATGAATACAAACTTCTGGTCCAATTCTGGACTAAATTTCAATTCTTGAACCCTTTTGGAACCTAACAAGGGTGCACAGGTAATTTTTTTTAATATTATTGAGTGATACGTCGCGGGGTATATTTTCAATCTGGTCTAATTTTTGAATGAAACAAATTGTTGAAAAATTTATTTCCATAAAAAGTTGTTAAAATAAAGAAGTATTCAAACACAGATAAATGGATACTACATTTGTGAAACTGCGGGTTAAAGCTAGCACTGTATATATTAATTAGCTAATGCCCAAATAATGTCGATTTTTTCATCTGGATTGATAAAAAGAGTCATTTTGGGGAAGCGTGCTATTTTTTCTCTAATAAAAAAAAAAACTGAAAAAACGGTTGAGACATAGATGAACGGGTATGTGTATGCAAGATATTTCAAATCTGAATGAAGTTTCTTTTTCCTTAGTTTGAATGCGTTTATGATTTTCGAAATAGATAGTTGGAAACATTTGCTATAGAGAAATAATATTATGATTTTGCTTCGAAAACTGGGCCTAGCAAAGTTACACCATTGGTGAGCGTTTTTTTTTTTTTTTTATTATTGATATTTTTTCTTTGTGGTTGCTGTCTTCAATTTGAGAACAGATTTCTTCCGTGCTTTTTTCTTCACTTCTTTCCTGAAGTATCTATTTTATTTTAGGTCTAGTTTCATCGAATATCAACGATTCTTATGACATTGTTCGCGAGTGAACGCGACGTTGGTGAGAAAATGATGTGAATTTTTCAATTGTTTAAAGTAGTAGAGTGTTTATTTCCAGTTTTTCGTTGGGCATGAGTACCGAACTTCTTGCAAATATAACGTTTAAAATCGCTAACGGCACAAAATGAAATTATAGTTATTGAATAATATTTTACTATTCAATTTTGACGAATTTACGCGTTTTAAATTTTTTTCTCCCTCGTTTAATTCATTCTTTGTTCTTGTTATTATTTATATAATCGTAAGAATTTTACCATGTCGATGTTATTTTTTCTATACTTACTTTTTTTTTTTTCACCTCTCTTTCGCTCGTTCATTGTTTATTTGAGGGGACATTCGCTTCGGAGGTAGCGGCAATAATGTGTTTGCCATATTCATAACTTCTTTTAATGTGTTAGACGAATAACACTCCGTTTTTATTTTTATTTTTTATCCGTCATTATTTTTAACCTGTAAGTAAGTAAGTTTGAAGTCAAGGTTGATCATATTCCGTTAACTTCTTGAATCGCAGACGATAGAGATGGAGCAGACGGAGGTTTCACGATACTCATCAAACGTGAATCATGATTATTTCGCGTGCCCTTACGGTAGTTTTCGACTTCGTTGTTTGTTATTCCGGAATGGAGCGAACCAATGTCACGCACCTGCACGAGCCGGCCAAAGGTCAACATTCAACACCTTAAAGGCTCGGAAATTTGTTGTTTCTGACGCTTTGCCAAGTTAAAATAATAACTTCGTTTTGGTATTGGTCGCTGTGAACCAATCACGTCTGTACGCGATGATTAAGTTGTGCTCGGGCGGTGAGTGGAATTTGAACCACGAAATCGTGAACATTTTTGAAACCTCTTCGGATTTTGCGCACGTTCCAGCGCAAGTGCGTGAAACATTCGAAAGTGTGCGGCGGAAACATCATTTTTTCTGCATTTTCGGAAAAACTTAAATGTTTTAATTTGGATACTGTGAAAATGAAATCGGTAATACGATTTTCGGTAGATTAATCACCAATTTCTCCCTTTTACGCAATGTTGGATAATACGTTTTACCGCATACAAAAGCGTAGCCAGGATTGACCTAGGGGAAGTTTTTAGTTAGAGAATACTAAAATACTTTCAGGAGACAGAAAATGTAATATTTTCATCGTCTCCAATTTTGTAGAAATCTGCAGCGAGAAGGTAAGAGGCGATGCTACGGAAGGCGTGAAGACTGGGCCCACAAAAATCAGGTGAAACCCCAACATAAAAAATTCCAAAATATGTTCCTGATGTTTATAAGAACATTAAAATAATTCTACTCACTTTCAGTCGAAAAAAAAAAAAAAATTAACAGGACCTTGAAAGCCCTCTTCCAGAAGTTTTATCCTAACTTCGCCCTTGGAGGTTTTCAAATAATGTAATGATGATTCTAAATCGCCTGACTGCTGACATTATTGGTCTATATTGTTGTTGAAAAGAAGGACCAAGAAGTGATTTTGTGAGCACCGTCTCGGATTTGAATGATTTTATCGTAAGATATTTTGTTAAATTAAAATAAAAAGATAATAATTCATAATATTCAACCAGTTCGTCGATTTAATGATATACTGATAGACTATCGTCATTATGATGCCTCTATGTTGATTTTTCACATTTATGGCTTGTTACTGTTGATTTTAAGGTTAAAAAAATTACTCTTCTGATTTTTGATTGTCTATGAAAATGAACACATGACCAATATTGAGGATGAGAGAAGTTTAATCATAAAGCATGAAGGTCATTGTGAAGAAAGGTTTATTGGTCACTCGTATCTTTATACATACATTACTTATAATTTTATAAGTATTTATGTATAGGAATTGAAAATAGTGAGAGAAAAAACGTTATTATTGTTTTCAATGAAATATCACGTTTCTACGTTTAAGTTTGGTTAAAGTAATGAATCGCTTTTTTTTATTTTTTTTTTTTTTGTAGCTAGGAAAGGTAAGCAGGTAATTTATTCATCTGAATCTCTGTACATAGAAAGAAGAACGTGAAGTTGTTATAGAACAAATGTTCATTTATTTATTCAGGGTGAAAAATTGTTGATTTTTTTCTAAGCACTGCATGTGTAAGCATATCCAAATTTTGATGGAAATGACAAGGTTTTGATAAAACTCATCAATGAGTTGTTTTGCTTATAAAAATGGTTACCACCATCAGTCAATTTGGTGAGATCGAATTTTAGCCGAAAGACTTTGAAATTGGTGTCCATAGCCTTTGTTCCATCTCGGCGACTTTCTTTTGAAATTTCAAACCAGAATTTTTTCAACTGCCCGCGCTGCATCAGTTTGGTATAAGAACCATTTTTACATTTATGCTCTATACTTGAGGTTTCTCCATACATCAGCAAGTTTCATTAGTATACCTAACTTTTCTGAATCTCATGGTTCTTTAACGTGCCTCTCGTCATATATAAACACTGACGAGTATACTAGTTATACTCTCAATTTTGGTTTCAAAATTGATAATTACACATTCATAAAATTTATTCGATCTCTGTTTGGACACATTTGTTTTGTTTCCCTATGACTGGCGATGTTAGAATTTATTTTTATTTCATGTTTATAGGGTAATTTCATGATGAGCCAGCAAAAACTTCCCTTTAAATAAAAATGCATATATTTTACTCGAAATCATGTACTTCTCTGACTTTTAGTCGATCAGCTACACTGTACTCCAAAATCGATTTTGGGGGTCCGAAAAATGAAGAAAGTTTCTCTTACACTATTCCGGGGTATCCCTTCTTTTTCTCAAACTATACCCCCTCTAGAAGTAAGGGGATAAAAATCAAAAATCTGCTGTAACCGTCTCAAAAATTTAAAGTTCAACCTCTTTTTGGGTGCGGAGATATGGGATGTTTCCACTTTTTAAATACCTATCTCTTTTTAACATTTTGTTGTATCGAAAAATAGGTGCCCCGTCTTCATGTAGGAGGAAAAAATACACAAGAAAGGTAGGTACATCTTACCTTTTTGTGAAAACTCGATAATTCCCTAAAAATTCTTGGTTGAAAATTAAGGTTAACCGTGGCAGTTCTCTAAGATTAATTCGTTTTCTTATGGGTACCGGGATTGAGTTCACAAAATTTTTCTTCAGCTGTGAGAAGCCTAAAGGAATGTGATAAGTTTAGGTTGAAAACGAATTTTTAAAAGATGAGATTTTGTTATTTTTTTGACTTTAGTTTCGTGCGAAATAAACATTATTTTGTTGCGGAAGGTTGGCTGCAGTATATTTTAAAATCGCAGTAGTGAGTAAAATAAAAGCTTATAATAAAATATGTTACCTGCCCTGTATTTTTGAAAAACCATTGAGTTTTCACAAAAAAGAAAAGTAAGTTATTCAGCTTTTTTGTATTTTTTCGTTTCGAATAAGGTGCAGGTAGAACGCATTCATCGATAGGACTAAATGTGTAAAAGATATGGTTATTTAAAAGAGAGACTCCTATTTCTTCCTCAAATGTGGTTAAAACCTCTCCAAAGTTAGGCACGAAAGTGAATACTTAACAGGAATACTTACTCCGTGATACCAAATTTCGTTACTTTTTGTTAATTTTTCGGGTTGTCTACAGCAGATTTTTGATTTTTCTCCCTCTTTACTTTTTGGTGCTATAACACGGAAAGGAGGCGTTTTCAGAATCCTGTAAGAGAAACTGTTTTGTTTTTTCTACCCCAGGAATCGATATTGGGAAGTTATGCCTTTTAACTGTTTAACTTATGTCACAGAGTAGCTGGTCTTTTGGTTTACGTTGATCATCTTTCCGTAAACCTTTGTTTGTTTGTTTTTATTTCATCCGTCAAAGTTTCTCATTTCAGATTCATCCTAAATTACTTTATATACCATTTCCTTCCTAATATCAGTAGTTGGTCTGATTGAGGACTGATTGATCTGTGAACTCTTCTTTCTCAATTCATGATCTAAACATAGTTTGGGAGGTACTATTTCTCATGGGTCCTACATCTGCCAACAAAAGTGTTTCCCGAACTTCAAAAATATCTTTTAAATCAATCAGTTATTTAAAATCAAAGACTATCATTGCTATAAGTTCATGTGTTTCCTTTTAGACTTTTATAATTTAGAAATCGTGGTTTATTTGACTTGACTGCCGTTAAAATTGGTTATAGGCAAACACGAAGTACAGTTGTCCCATATAAAAGTTTTAAATATAAGTGGCATAGCACGCCGATGAGAATTTAATATTATGTATTAGGTTTTTTTAATCGTCATTTATACGTCACGTTTTCGATATCAGGTGTAAGTTGAGAAAAAAAAACATTTACTCCTTATACGCATTTTATAAAAACAAAATTTCCATTCATATTATATAATTTTTATTTTAAAAATGGTCTCCTCCATGGCTTCATAATTTTTAATCGCCTCGTATTTCAAGAATTGCGAGTAATTTGCATTTCTTTGACTGGTTGTTTTAAGAAAAGAAATTTGATCGCATGTACGTTGATCACAGTTATGTATTCTAAAGTAAATCAAAACCACACACCTTACTCATGTCTACCGCAATTAAAAATTTGATGAATTTAAAGAACATTCTCAAATTATTCGGTTACTGCTGTCCTCTAAAAATTCATTTATAGGTAGCAGTTGTACTACAATATGATAGCGTAATAAAGTTCAATAAAACTGAGGAAATTTGTTTAAAAAAAAAAAATTTATTAACTTGTAAAAAGCTATATACTTATTGTTAGTCAAAAACTATGGATGCTCGTGACCAAGCTTAGTTGTATTCCTTCAAAGTCGTGCCTCGTCAATTTTTAATTTTGTTGTCGTTGTTATTATTCATTTATCAACTTCTCCATTAAATCGCATAGTGATAAAATAGAAAATTTGTGGCCGTAATAAAAGATGAATGGGAAAAAAAAAGTGTTTTCGCTGTGATTACACTGTAGAGAGGCCGCTTAATTGGGACGATGCGACGGTTAATGAGTTTTAATGTGGTTGTGTCATCTGGATTTACTTTACCATATGTAAATTTATAAGACTAAAATTGCCTTGTGCTAGAAAAAAAAGTTTTATAATTTTGCCTCGTAATTAAGTACTAGGTAGCTTACTGTAAGTTAGGGTTAAAATGATTTCCATTTGTAAATTGGCTTGTCTGAGTTATTGTATACCCGGCTTTGCGGCGTATTTGAATGTACACTTCTGTTTCTAATGTTGTTTTTGTAGTCCAACTGAATTTCGGGTTATTTAGTGACTATAGTCAATATTGATCTTGCCATAGCAGTTTCTAATTTTATTTTTATTATTATTTCTCACAGTTTCTACCATGATCTCCATAGCATTTCGTATTGTTGCTTGTGTTCCATTTAATGGAATATCATCTTAATAATAAGTTTTTCAGCCATAGTATAAGAGGAACAAATAAATGGAAATTACGGCTATAGTAGCATAGAGCGAAACAATTTTCTTGCATCTCCATGTTCATTGTCAAGTCTTAAGGATTATGGATCAGAAGGAAATTCGAACGTGAAATGGTAAATGAGCGCATTACAAATATAAGCATCGACTTAGGCTATACTAGAAAATAATATTATGAAGCTGCTAAATGTGTCCTCTAAAGAAAATCGATATGTAATTTGAATTGTATCTCTAAAAAACATACTGATGAACCCATTACTCAATAAGTATTTTCGATTGTGAAAGGGGTTTGCCTAAAAGGAACTATCAAAATATCTCTTAAACTAGAATATTACCGGGGCTCGGAGAAATAGTTGAAGAAAATATTATAAAAATTGGAGGGTAATTTTTGAGTTTGGTGGCTTCGGAGAAACCAACATTTTTTTTTACAAATATTAAAAAAGTAAGGCTGGAAGGGATAAAAATGAACAAATAATTGTTCAGGTTTTTTAAGTAGGTTTTCTTTAGAAAATCTACTATTACGCTTGGTGCGGTATTAACCCTCATATTGCAGGTGGATACGTTTTTCGTTTTATAATCTCAGGAAAATTTTAGCAACAATAACTCAAATTCATACAAATAGATAGAAAGATAGATAGATAGATAGATAGATAGATAGATTTAAGTCAATTTCTTGTTCCCACGCCACAGGTCGCAATGTTTGACCAATAATCACGAAATTTGATTCAAACATTTGTACTAAGCCAAGCCAAGGATCAGACCTATTGATCTTAGTGCGGATCGGCCGGACGATGTTTCCGGTATCACCATTTTTGTTTTTATTTTAGCTATGAAATGAAGAGTTTTGCAACAATAACCACAAAATTCGGAATAAATGTCTATATCAATTCATTGTAGTACACTACTACTTTTGGCATGGATCGGCTGTACGGTACTTCCGGTACCACTAGTTTTGTTTTTATATTGGTCATAAAATGCAGAATTTCAGAACTATATGTATGAAATTTGAAATGAATATTCATTATAATTTATTGTAGCATGCTACCAATTTTGTTGTGGATCGGCCTTACGTACTTCTGGTAAAGTTTTTTTTTCTTATTTTTTTTCCAATTTGCATGAACTTTTCTTTTTAGAAAAATTAACCACATGTTCATGTTTTCTTTTTTTTTATTTCATAACTTTATTATATTTCTTTGGATTTATTTTAAATTATGTGATTATGTACTATACTTTATCATATTAATTAATTTTTCATTTTTTCAAGAAATAATGCTTTTAAATTTCACATTGTCTAATATTTTATCAGCGGCTAACACATTTCATGCAATCATGACATACCATTAACGCATATAAACTTACAGACAATTAATGTGACCATCAGAATTTATAATTCTTTTTCTCTAAAACCCACTTTTTGTAACCAGGCTTTCTGCTAGTTATTTTTTTTTCTTTTTAAATCTCAAGTCTAAAGACCTTAATTGATTGTCATATCGTTTTTGTATTCATTTTATGTTTTCTCAAATGATTGTTGGCTAATATTACTAAATTTTTCTTATTTTAAAAGCATCTGAAAAATATAAATTTTTAATTTTAAAAAAAAATTTCAAAAATAGATTTAGTAAGGTACTTTGAATAAAAATTACAAAAACGTAAGTTTTTGGAGTGAATTTTGCACAATTAACTAAAATTTTGTGTTTATTTTCATTTATTTTAACATCAGGAAAACTGACACGTACAATCGGTAGCTATCATTTCAGTGAATGCGTGAAATGAAGTTTGTCTATTTAAATTAATTAAGGCATTCAGTATTCATTTTTTTCGAGCTCCGTTTCGTATGTATTCCAAATTCCCAGCCTAATAGATTTGTTAAGTGTCAATGCTTTCTGTCGAATGCACCATCTGAACTTCCTTTCTTCAGATTTCAAAATGATGTTTCAATACATTATACTCGTAGTTTATTTATCCAGTAGGAGAATGTCTTTATTTAATGAGAGTTAATTATTAAAACCATTCTTGAAAAAGATAAATTATCGTTTTGCTTCAGGTAATCTAATCAAGTACAACAGTTTTCTTGGTATTCACTTTACCGGTTTCTGCAAAGTCAGCGGGTTTTCATTAGAAATTTTGTTTTCAGAATTACGGTAAGGAATATAATATTCTAACAGAGTATCGTAGGATTTAATTAATGGATGGATATTTAATTTTTAAGTTAAATATTGAAATAACAACACCATTTAAAATTAAAATAAACTGCCTTTGGGTTTTCGAAATAGCTGCATGAAAATTGAAATTGGCTGCGTTATACATATTCATAATGTCGATGTAAACGTGTGTTTTCTTCATGACTCCCACTTTCGTTGAACTATAATTTTGATTTTTACAAAGGCCTACAAGTAATTTTTTCATTTCATTCTTGATTTAAACATATTATTCTTCAATGAAAAATATTTTAGCTTTTTTCTCTGGTGAAAAAATTATTTTGGGTTTTTTTTCTAGAATAAAAAAAAAAGAATATTCGTGAATGCTTTATTATGTGATAACTTTTCTTATCACTCAATGTTGGCAAATATTAGGAATGTAATTCTCAGTTGATTGAGTCGCTTTGAAAATATAATAGGTACCTAGTTAATTGCATATAATATGAATTCTCGTCTGATCCCCTTCAGTTGTGAATGATTCGGTTGTTGTTATTTTCAAATCAACTGCTTCTGTTTTAGATTTGAAAGTTGAATCTCGAATAAAAATAAACTCTTCTGAACTATTACAAAATGAATTTCATTATTTATTCAGATGCCTATAGAACTGGTGACATTTTGAAAATTTTATTCTGTGTAACAAGTTCCATTCATAAAATATCATGTAGAACTGGCATTTCGATTATAGGTTCCTGTTCGGTTTATTAATTAACTCATTAATCAATCGTTGAAACATATTTTCAACCTGATCTGGTTTCTATCTGCGTAACATAATTTGATATTATTTCTTTAAATCTTGCTTTAGCCTTCAGATAATTTTTCATTTTCATAGTTGTTTAAGTCAATAACAACAAATCCTACGATTTGTCTGAATGATTCTATCAATTTGATAAAAAATATCCAGGAATTTGATGAAAATGAAGGCGATATTTTATCAGATTATATTATATCTTTGATTTCATAGTGATTTCGTAAAAAATGTTGTCTTAAAAAAAGAGTGCACTCGTAATCATCAGTTTTTGGTATTTGGGTATTGAAACTTTCACCAGTTGTTTCTACTTTTCTTACATTTGATCTATCCTCATCAAGAAGTAAGTCAAAACAAATATATAAACTTTTTTACCATATAACTAAATTAAATTTATTCAAAAGAAAATACTGAAACACATTTCCAAATTGAATGTACAAAGTTATGAATCAAATTATATAAATTCTGGTTTCTCTGATTATGAATATTTGCCTTTTAATAACATACTTTTACGTAGACCAGTTATATACCTAGTCATCATGACTTTTTTTTTGTAAATTTCAATTTCTTGCAATTGAGAATGTTTTTTCTTAAGCAAAAAAAAAAAAAAGATTACAGCTACTTTGGAAAACGATTATCACAGTTATTAAATAGATCGGTAGTATTATTCCAAAATCAATATATTTTCATAGGTTAACTGTCCAAAATTTTTCTGAGCTACAATTTCTTAATTAATTAAAAATTACTCTACGAATAATATTTCACGATTCGCATGTTTTCCTATAATTTGTCTGTTTGTATGCACAGAGCAGGGCCATACAGAGGAAATTCAGGCCCGTAGAGAAAAAATTTATGGGCCCACCAAAAAATTGAAAATTGCATCTGTATTTAGTGTAGTATCCAGGTTTTATTTGTGGGAAGGAGTTTTAAAATATTGGTATAACGATATATTTCTACTCATTATTACTCATATTCATAATTATATTTATTGTTACATTCCATGTATAATCATCCACTTTATAGAATATTGCGATATATTTCCGTGTACATTTAACAAGTACAAACAGATACCAGACACAAGAATCATCATGTACTCTCCACCTCACTCATTCTACATTACTCTCTGTCTCACTGTTATGATAAATGTATATGTCTATCTCTTTCTAGTTTATGCATTCGGATTGGTATCAGTCTATTTCAAGCCAAAGTTACCGTCACAATTGGAAAAGCTAATTTCAAAAATTTTTTAGTTCGTTTTTTAGTAAATTTTTCATGAAAATTGATTTTGTTTTTTTGTTTTTGATAATGCTCGTCCCTTGGAGAGGAGTCCTCCTCTCCTCTTGTCAGACCTAGAACAGAATACTAACTGAAATTGTAGTGTTTTACCACCCATCTGTATTCAGATTTTAAATTATTACATTAACTTGCATCCAGAGCAAGAATTGCACGATGAAAAAAAATTACTGAATTTATTATGTACAATGGCTATATAGCTTGTTTAAAAGTACCAGAAAATTTGTTTCTCACCTTGTTCATGGATGAGTCAATTGGCTGTGTCGTCTGGTTATTGTTTATTCAATGTTTCCAAGTTGTAAAAATTCACAATTTTTGTGATGAAACTTTTTTATGTTGGTTTTTGCTCTGAAAATTATTACTTATACAATTAATTCTTTATTGTGTATTATTTTTAATTATCTTTAAATAACCAAGTTTTAAAAACTTTGAATTTAAGATGATAGGATATATTCTAAAGGATTTACTTGAAGGAATTGGTAGTAATGTTTTTGGTAAAGAGTAGAACAGTAATCATTGCTGAATTGCTCATATTTTTGTCATGAAATTTACAGCCAGTATAGATGAAGCATTTTTACAAAATGAAACCATTATATACATTAATAGATGTTCATTGTGTGAGGAGCTCCTTCCGAACTATTCGACTAATTTTGACAATTTTGGTATCGTTTAAAAGGTTTTGTCAGTAGAATATGGAAGTACTTTTTTGGGGGTGGTGTACCTGGCAAAAATTCCAACTACTAGGACACATATCGAAGGAAATTGCCTACTTTTTTTTATAGTATTGTTGGAAAGTGTGACACCTCTCCCCTATAGTCCAAGTTGTAAAAATAGAAAAAACTGTCTTTCAGTTTGGCTGTATCTTCCTATCACTGTTTCTCTCTTCCTTTGTTTTTGACCCTGGTATATTGTGTTCAATGTTTGGTGGTAGTGATGACATATTTTCTTTGTGGTAGTGTGTGTATGGGAATTTGTTTGATGATTCCGGTTATTTTTAAACAGATTTTCACTTTTTCATTTTTTTTTATCCGTTGTTGTTAATGGTGTTGTGTCACATAGTTTCTCTCGTGTATTTGGGAGTAGTGGGATGTATGTGTATATGTATGTGATAGATGGTGATTTTAGTGACATATATTATTCCAGGTATGGTGGTGACTGAAAGCTAATTTTGTCTCTGTTTCTGCTTCTCTCAATCACCACCTTCGCCCTCTTGTTAAAAAAATTTTTTTAAAGAAATCTTTCTACAAGTGGCATGTTGGAGGCAAAGTAGAAATAGATAAAAATTCACCATTTGTCAGACAGTTACCACCACACCTGATTACCTGGAATAATACGTCATTCCAACCACCAGCAATTGCACACATACACTTAGATTAAATTTTATGATTTAAAAAAAAAAAAAAAAACTAAAGGGAAAATTTTACAAAAGTACGACAAATTAATCTTTAATTAATCCATAAATTTCTATATACACCTCATTACCACCAAATGCACATATGAAAATAGATGACACCTTTGCTTAACTTTGAAGTAGAAAAAAAAATACTGAAAAAATACACAAAGAACAAAACAACAACAACAACAAATTTGATGAGGTGTACTAACTAGTATTCTAGTTTGCAGACTTTGAAAATATTGGGGGGTGTCACACCCCCCAAACTCCCTTTTTGGTCCACTCCTAGGTTTGCTGTAAGTATAGATATGCCAAAACATGTTGAAATGTTTAAAGAAACTTTCTACCTCCTTTGTAGATCAGACGAGTGTTGGACAGCATCATTTCAATTGATATTTGATTATACATGTCAATTAAAGAAATTTTTTCAGAGGCGAAAGGAAGAGAATTTTTCATTCGTTGTTTGAATTCTGGATTAATGTTCACATTTTCTCCCTTCGCATTTCTTCAGCGATGAATTGAGAGCATACTGTTTGGTTAGTTAGACGTTTTTTTGTTCCAGTTTTTCCTCTCAAACTATTCGAACCAATTTTGAAATTAAAATTTGAAAACTTCAGAAAAATAACTTATTTAAAATTTTTCAAATTAATTTTTTGTTCGATTTCATGTTTTTGTAAATGATGAAAAAGAAAAATTTGTTAATAAATTCTCACAATTTTGATTTATTTATTCAATTTATTTCATTTAGACTGGATTATTGGGTTGAAATCATTTGTCTGAAATACTGACATTTTATTTTTTTTTGCAACTCTCACTTCTTAAACCTGAAATTTCTTCTATCTGTTTGAGTAATGTAGCGGTCCTTGATATGATTAATAATTGCTGGTTGTGGTCCATACATGAGTAATGGAATTTGATGTAACTGTTTGTGGAATACCTTGTCGTGAGAGATATTCACACTAGAAGGTTTTCAACAATATTTGCGTGTTCTGCCACTTCATACGGTTAAGTATGGGAGAGCCAAATCCTCGGCGAACACTGGCAATTTTGTAGCCAGTTTTGAGAGTTTATGTACAGAATTTGGCACACGCACACAGACACACATGCATACATACATGTATGTAATTATGTCATGCGTTACGTCGTTTCTTGCCTCTGTCGAGGTGATAAGAAACGACGCAGCACGTTTGGTACCGGGCCGTGACATCACTGAGATCGTTATCAGGTAATTGATCTCGGCCCGTGCAATGTATCTTACCTGTACGTACGTACAGGTACGAACATACAAACGCACCAGTGTAAATTCGTTTATCGTCATAAAGACAATTATTTCCAGCCTTTGGGCGGTGACTGTTGTTGAGGGGTGCAAGCCCCTATTACCTCATACGAGTATTGTCCCCACACTGTTCTACGTAAGTTCTTTTTTAATCATATTCGACAAATATGTGCCCTAAAATGGTCGTTTTTTCTAGTCATTAATTGTGTGGTTAGAACAATTTGTTGTACCCAGTTCTGAGTTGATGAGTTATTTATATTTACTGTCCTAGGATATTCAGCTGTTCTTATCACAATTTTTTTGTCAGTTTAGTTTCAATAAGAATGAAAGCAGTACAATTGATGGCCTTTCATTATTATTATTATTATTATTATTATTGTGGAATACCTTGTCGTGAGAGATATTCACACTAGAAGGTCTTCAACAGTATTTTGTGTGTTCTGCCACTTCGTACGGTTAAGTATGGGAGAGCCAAATCCTCGGTGAACACTGGTGATTTTTGAGCGGGTTCTGAGAGTTTATATACAGGATTTGGTACACGCACACAGACACACATGCATATGTACATGTACGTAATTATGTCATGCGTTACGTCGTTTCTTGCCTCTGTCGAGGTGATAAGAAACGACGCAGCGCATTTGGTACTGGGCTGTGACATCACCGAGATTGTTGTCTGGTAATTGATCTCAGCCCGTGCAATGTATCTTACCTGTACGTACGTACAGGTACGAACATACAAACGCACCAGTGTAAATTTGTTTAACGTCATAAAGACAATTATTTCCAGCCTTTGGGCGGTGACTGTTGTTGAGGGGTGCAAGCCCCTATCACCTCATACGAGTATTGTCCCCACAGCTACTCCCCCCAGTTTTCGCGCTGCAAAAATGATGAGTTGCGTGCCTGGGGGGACTTTTGAGTCTTACTGCTGTCTTTGGTCTTTTTCCCATTTGGCCAGAGCCGAGCCCACAGCAGCGCCCACACACCTGTAAGAGTGCTTACGAGCATTGAATCGGGCCTGGTATGTTTCTCGGCTATGTTGCCCCCTATGTCTGGGCGACCGATTTTGTGCCGGACAGTTGTAAGGAAGGTAACGGTAGGATGTTGAAGGACCAGAGGGGTTTGGAGGTCTTGGCCTTTTAAACATCGGGGAGTTTGAATTCCCCAATGGTTTATAGGTTAGACCGAGTGCGGGAGGAGGGCGTACTTTTTGCACCTCTTCCGCAAGAGGTTGCCTTCTCACCTCCAATGTTTCCAGGGCTTAGGACTCTGAGGGTGGGTTCTCCACTCTCAGTGTCTTCTCCGGCAATTTCGGTGGTGTGATGAGGGCGGGAAGGGGTGCGGACATCATCTTGACAATGTCCGCAGCCGAGGTCGTATCCATTAAGAGTTCATTTTCAATCCTTTCAATTTCTTTTTCGTATTCCATCTGTTCCTTAGTCTTTATAGGCTGAGGTACAGGTGGGACTACAAATTGGAAATCAGGGGTTGAAAATGGCGTGTTGGTTGGGGACAACATGATACAAGGAAGAAAAAAACAGAAAAATATTGGAAAAAAAAAGAAAAAAAAATGGTGGAAAATTCGGCGTGTTACAGTCAACAGCAGAAAGGCGAGTGAAAAACGTTGCGAGAATATTTTTCGTTCGCAGCTTTATTCCAAGTCGTTATCTCATTTCAGACATGTTCGTAGGGGATAGTGCATTAAATATTCTTTAGCTGAATAGTTTTCCGGCCAAAATCTGTTAAGTACAAGCAGAGTTAAGCGTGTTTAAATTTTTTTACTTTTGAAATTTTGTATCTCACAAAGGAATGCACTCTTTGTTAGTGACGTCACGATCTATTGACTATTTTGTTATCTGAATATTTGTCAATAGAAACACGTTGCGATGTTTTCTTCCGTATCGCACGTGGGTTTGTTTATTCGTGTCTTGTTTTATTTGCAAGCATTTATTCTCTGCTTATCTGTGGAATTTCTTTTGTTATAAATATTCCCAGATTCTCGTGCGTATTTTTATGCTGGTTTGTAGTTTTCACAGTGGATATTAATTTTCGTGAATATTTTTAGTTTCTCCTTGCTAATCTCTTGGATTTTCGAGTTGGAATCTGGTTTTTTTGCTTTTTGCTGCCTAGGGGCCTGCCTCTTTTTCGTGGGCATAAGGGGGCCAACGGATCATAGTGTATTTTGACAATCTCGTCACTAAACTTCACCGTTTTCTTGATTTTTGTTTTTTCTACTGGTGATTTTTGTGATTTATCCTTTTTCAACCTGTTTGTCCTCTACTTTTTGTGGTTGTATGGTATCGGACTGTGCAGTCTGTTTTTCTTCTTCTATTTTCCCATCTGTCATCTTCCTTGTTGCTCTTTGGAGCATTTTTCTGTCGTCATTTATAAGGAACGCAGGTTTCAATCTATCTATTGAAATTGTTTTTTCTTCACCTGCGATTAGTATCACAAAATTCTTGTCATCTCGTGATACTACCTTATAAGGACTGGCATATGGTTTCTCCAACGAAGATCTTATTTTTTTGTCTCAGACAAACACATGAGAAGTTGTGGCCAAGTATTTGGAGACATAAATATTTGGTTGGCCATGAAGAGCTGCCTGTTTCAAAAAACTGTTAGCATCAGTCCGTATGTTTTGGACGAGCATTTCGGGGCTAATTTCTTTCGAGTGGGTGAAAAAGTCCCCTGGTAGGCGTAACTCTTCACCGAGCGCTAACATCGCCACAGAGTGTCCTGTATCCATTTGAAGAGCAGATTGAAGGCCCAAGAGAATGGTTGGTAGTATGTCAACTCATCTCTTGGTGTCGCAAGCCATGATGGAGGCTTTCAAAGCTCTGTGCCATCACTCAACTTTAACGTTTGCTTGAGGATGGTAAGCTGTGGTGTGATTGTGTTGTGCACCAAGCCTCTTAGACAGCTCTTGGAAGAGCGAGCTTTCGAATTGACGACCTTGGTCCATGATGATGACTTCAGGTATGCCATAGCAGGCAATCCAGGTGTCGTATAACCTGGCAGCTACTGTTGGAGCTGTCATCTCATAGAGAGGAACTGCCTCTGGCCATCGAGTTGCTCTATCTATCATCGTCAACAGGTATCTGTGTGCTTGTGATGGGGGTAATGGACCCACCAAGTCTATGTGTATTGTTTTAAACTGCTCCGTTTGTTTGAAAGATTTAAGAGGCGAACGAGTGTGTCTTCCTACTTTGGACTCTTGGCAATTCAGGCAACTGCGAGCCCATTTGTTGCAGTTGCACTTCATCCGAGGCCAAACAAATCTTGATGCTATTAATCCAGCTGTGCATTTAGTCCATGGTGCGATAGATTGTGCACACTACTGAAAGCCAATTTGCGATACTTTGTCGGCAGGAATGGCCTATTCTTGCCTGTACTAATGTCGCATGTTAGTAAAACATTAGTACCAGGGATTTTCCTTTGTCTCAATTTGAGAGCTGTGTCATCGTTTGACAACAGTTCTTGCAATTCTGCATCCCTTAACTGTTCTTTAGCTATTTCAGCGTAAGGTAATTGAGATGGTGCCAAGATGGCTTCGATCCTACTAAGAGCATCAGCTGGAGTGTTGAGTTCTCCACTTATATACTGGATGTCCGTAGCCAATTGTCCTATGTAGTCCAATTGTCGAGCTCTTCTCGGGGAAGCTGGTTCTGTCTTTTACGTGAAGGCATGTGTTAGGGGTTTATGATCTGTATACACAGTGAAACATCTACCCTCTAATTGGTGCCTGAAATGCTTCAATGCAGCAAATATTCCCAGTAACTCCCTGTCATATGTGCTGTAATTCTTCTCAGTTTTTGATAGCTTTCTGGAGAAGAAAGCGAAAGGTGATAAGAAACGACGCAGCGCGTTTGGTACCGGGCCATGACATCACCGAGATCGTTATCTGGTAATTGATCTTGGCCCGTGCAATGTATCTTACCTGTATGTATGTACAGGTACGAACATACAAACGCACCAGTGTAAATTCGTTTAACGTCATAAAGATGATTATTGCCAGCCATTTGGGCGGCGACTGTCATCGAGGGGTGCGAGCCCCTATTACCTCATACGAGTATTGTCCCCACAATTATTGTTATCATCATTATTATTTTCATTATTTTATGTATTCGGGTGGTATGCGGATTCGAACACATACTGACCAAATACCTAAACTCGATCACCTCACTGTCACCCAAAATACAGCACCATACTCTCTTGGCCACTACAGTTATTATTATTATTATTATTATTATTATTATTATCATTATTATTATTATTATTATTATTATTATTTTATTTTTACCGACTGCGTACAAAGGAGGTTATATGTTTGGTATATCTATCTCAAGAACTAACGGAATTTACCTAATTTGCTCAGAACAAGTGACTTACTTAACAGATTTTAATGAAAATTGGCTCAAAATGTTCTTGACTATCCAAATAGTGTCCTAGACTATTCACATTTAAAAATTGAAAAATTATAAAGGTGTAATTGAAAAAAATGAAAATTTAAAGATTGAAAAAATTATTTTCATAAAGTTGGGCATATGCACCAAATAAAAGCTAGTCATTCCGATTAACGCAGTCTGTTTTTTATTTTTTTGACTTTTAATAAGTGTCTTTTTAAATGCTTAATAAGAATTCTGTTAACTGCAATGTATAATATGCCCTGCAGACTTGCAGTAGTAGCTTATTGAGCCTATTGAGAACCTGTGGGAGTTCATTATTCTTGCATTAATCCGAATGTCTTTTTTTTTTTCGCTACAATGAAGGTGACAAAAACAATGTAACCACAAATCGTTTATTTTATTGAAACGCCGAGCCAGCAACAGGTGTTGAGAAATTGTTGTTTGATTTCTTTCGTAAGTCTATCGATCACCCTCGATGACACTTTACTTGGGATACCTTGTCTGTCTGCACTCCTACAGACTTACAGACTAAACCGGTTATAAACGTTTTATACCGCAGCGAAGAATTTCTGTCCAATAATCGAAGCAGCGTGAAAGAAAATTCATTTTTTAACCCAAAAACTCGCCAAAAGAAATGATTTAGTCGTGATAAATTGATTATGCGCTATCATACGTGAATCAAATGTAATTGTTTGTTTTTTTTTTCCTAACTATAGCCAAGTTTAATAATTTATACAATATTTAAGGGAAAATGAACGCATGTAATTTTTTATTATTATTATTATTATTATTATTATTGACTGTTACACACGCGTGAATTTTAATTAGATATATCGATTAAGGTTATAGTTATACTTCACTTATTCATGACAGTAACGCAATCCCCAAAAAATGTTTTTCTCTTCTTTTTTGTCTCCATTTGAGAGATATTTCATTTTCTAATATGGTCAGTTTACTTGAAAAATCAGAGAGTAAATCCTGGTTTTAAAAATAGGCTATTTGTAGGCTATTTGAAAATAATTTTTTTTGACATATTTCTTCTATAATTCACAAATAATATTTTATTTTTTTGAAAAAAAATTTTTCACTTTAATTTTTTTTAACATCAAATTCTGGCCTAAAACTTTAATCTTCTACTGAATAACTCTAGGAGATGTACTTTTCAACGTGGAATTTCAAAACCTTTTTTACCCTTACATTTTTCGTTAATTCTAAGATTAAAGGCTTTGAATACTTTTATTTGTTCGGTTTTAGCATTTTATCTTAATTCTGTCCCTTCAAAGAAGCAAAAAATATCAATCACTATACCGGAAAAGCAGCCAAAACTTGAATATATTTTTCGTTGTGAATTTTTACCCTCGAAAAGTTTACAGAAGCTTGAAAAAGATTTGAAATTATGCAAAACTAATGAAGATTTATTTGAAAATGCATATATGAGCAATTGTTCATGCTTCTCCCCTCCATTGTGCATTTTACTCATTTGAAAATTTCATTCGACTTCTCCACTAACCAATAAGATTTTTTTCTACTGTTTAATTTATTGCTGCCATTATGTCATAAATCCTCATTCTATGGAAAAAAAGAAAAAAAAGTTGATAAGTCTGGGTTAGGATATTTTATCCTTTCCTTTCTTTTTTTTTTCCTTTTGATTTTCATAGGTTCAATCTATTACGAAAATACTTTCATTTGAAGAGCTCAGAAGACGAAGCTGGGGACAAAAATTATTCCCCGAAAAAATTAGGGTACTGACACGACTTATGTGTTGAGCGTGAGTGTGAGCTACATTGGCACCACTTCAATTATTCAGTCTGTCACTGTAGACTGTAAGCTATATATGTTTTCAAGCTTTGATGTTGACGCTTGCTCAAAATCAAAAATGTTCTTTTCTGAGGGTCAGACTAGTCACACTTGAGTTTTTTTTTTTTGCGATTCTCGAAAATTTTCGTGATAAAATGCTTTTTTCGAGTTAAGTAATTAAATGTAGACCAGAGATTTTATCATTTCTTTGGAAAAAAAAAATGTTTTTCTTCGTAGGCAACGATGTAAACTGTTTGCCTTGTCAGTATTTATGTACTATGATCATCCCTGTTGTGTTGCTCAACGCTCATGATGTGCCCATATTCAAACCTCAACGCTACCATGTCCGCAGCCTTATACGCATATTTCACATTTTTATAAGCTTTTATTCTACTCACTACTGCGATTTATAAAATATAGCAATACTGCTACCGACCTTTCGCAACGAAATAATGTTTATTACGCATGAAGCTAAAGCCAGAAGAATATAAATAAAAGCGTATTTTTTAAAAACACGTTTTTAACCTAAACTTATATATGAATTTCAATGTTCTTAGTTTTTATTTTATTCCTGCAAAACAGTTTAGTTCTTGTTTCATCGAACTGTTCAAAGCTTGATTTAACGCTCTCTGCCCTTTTCTCTTTGGCTTCGAATCTCCTCAATTTGGGCAGTCTCCAACTTGCCGTTTTGTAAAACTCTGCACTCTAAAAAAGATTGAATTATGGTGTGACGATCATTCGTAACTACTGTAGAGTACAAGCACTTACAGTTCATTTTAGCCTAGTTTAACTTAGTCTGTAGTAATTTCGTGAAACCGGAAGTAATAAAATAAAAGTTTGAATTTGATTGCAATTTTTTTACGAACTTTCCATAAAATATTTTTTAATCAGCTATTAACATGGATATGTTTTACCAAAACTTTTCACATCCAATTTTCGTTACCACAGCTATGATGACGTCATAATTGTGGACTTCGAAATTTCAGGGGTAGGGTGAGGAGTTTGAAGGGTGTCTTGTTGACGGTCAGGAGTTAGGTCAAGGGCTTGTGGAGAGGCTTGGCGAGGAATGATGACGTCATAATTTTGGGCTTAGACATTTTGGAGGCAGGATAAGGGGTTTTAGACGAGTGCTGATGAGCAGGCAAGGGGCATGAGAGATCCTCTGCAGAGGGATACTTGAAGAGACTCCCATAGAGGTGATGACGTCATAAGTTTGAATTTATAAATTTTAGAGAAAGAGTGAGGAGTTTAAGGAGCGCACTAGTGATAGGCAAGGATCGAGAAAAGGGCTTGAGAGGCCCCCTATCGACGTGCAGTGACAAGTGACGTCTGAATAGAGTGGTGATGTCATAATTATGGACTTAAATTTAAGGTGAAAGGTAAGGGATTTGAGACGTATCCATGAGCCAGCGTTTTTTTCACTAAGGGAAAAATTTTTTTATATCTATACCTTTCCGAATTTTAGACTGGAGACTATCCAAAATTTGTAAAACTTTTGATTCCTTAAAATTTTTAACGAAATATATTATCTCAAATAGCCCATCCGCGTTTTCTCTCGTTTATTATTTCCATTCAAAAATGTGTAACGGTTCCCAGAACGACGAGATTACGAAAAAACAAGTATTTATTGATAACATTATTTATTATGGTAAAAGGTAAAAATTCAACAGATGCGAAAACCGTTATAGTGAGATATAATGAGTGAAAAATGGTCAAAAAGTTCGCCTCACTTTATATACGAAATTATTGACCATCATGTTTTTTCGACTTCTGTTTAAAATACAGGAAAAGATCATGTCAAACTCGTTTGTGTGACTGATATACACCTTAGATAAATGGGATTTTTGATAGTAGTCAAGGATCATAAAATTTCCTCGCAGAAAAGTTTTAATAATTCGTAAGTAAGAATATTTTGTTCAAGTAAATGCATCGCTATTTCAGTATCCACGTTGATAAACTTGGTATCGTTTTATGTCCTTCAATTTTCCTTCTATATCCTTTTTAAAAAGGTCTCATTAGCTTGTAAAGGTATCAAAGATCTGCGTAGCGAATCGGACCAACTATTATCTCAGTTTTCTCATCTACTATTAAAACATTATAACTGCGGCGAAGTTGAGTGTTTTCTCGTCAGATTAGTGATACAGAAAGACGCAGGATTTTTTTCTCCCTTTTAAGTTATTAGAGAACTGCATGCAACACCCATACTTTCGAATGGAAATTTTTCTTGTCGGCATTCTTGATTGTTAGGAATAACATCTGCAATTGTTACGACTCAATTACTTTCTTGCATAGGTACATTTTCTGTTATATGTCTTTTTCTTCTCGTACTACAGCACAGTTGAAATCTTTTTCATTTTTTTCTTTTTAAACGCGTAAATGCTACCAATAATTACTTAACTTTACTACTTGTTTTAAATTACCTACGTGTAAATATTTTTTCCTCCTCGTTAATGAAGGGACGCAATTAAAATAAATGCAGATAATTTAAAATTATGACGCGATTTTAATTGACAGGTTAGGAATGAAGATAATGAAATGAGAAAAAAATTATTTACTCAATAACATTATAACTAAACGATAAAGTCTTATTTTTAAAATTTTAAACGAGAACCATCTACTTACAGTCCCACATTTTCTTGCCTCTCCTGCCGTAATAGGTGTGTAATAATGTAGGAAGTTCGAAAATGTAGCCAATACGATTTTAAATATTAGCAAAGAATATTTTTCTAATTGTTCCGTGAAATCTTTGCCATAATTTCAATGTTCTTCTACTAGCTTGGAGCCGTTTTCAAGTCGGGTTGAGGAAGTATATGCACGTTCACTTAGCTATTATAATTATTAGAAGTAAAAAAAAAACAAAAAAAATAAAAGTAAAATATAAAAAAACAGTTATTATTTTCATCATTGTATTCCCGTGACCTTTAGTAGCTTTAATTTAAAATAACCTAACGTATATTGACTGTTGAAAATGTGATTTAGCAGAACCTGTTGAAAAGGTTGAGGCGTATCTTTTTATGTAGAGAAAGGTCATCAGAAGGTATTTCTTTGTCAAGGATGAAACATTTACAACGGAAGCCTGGAGAAATGGAAGTTGATTCGTAACATTCGTTCCTCCGCTTCGTTAAATTCAATTTTTACTCAGTTTTATAAACTTGAAAACTATTATGAAATTTTCATATTATTTTTTCAAAAAATCCTTCATTGCATTTCTCCCAACAATCAGATTGACACGTCATAGTTGAAAAAAATAATTGTACAGACCAAAAATTTCCTAAATTTTAACACCCGATATATAAGAGATGGTGAAAAATTTTCAGTTTTGATGGACTTTTTCTGATTGAATTCGATTTGTTTTCGGAATTTCCTCATCACGCTAAATTTTCAAGTAAAACTGGTAAAAACCTTTTGAAAAATTGATGCTAAAGGATGAAACTTTGTTGTATAATTAGAGTCCTATAGATACAATACAGCAATATACCATTTTGTATCCACAGTTCAATTCGCGTAACCCTTTCAGAATTTCAACGGCATATCAAGAACTGATAGTACGATTTTAGCGAAATATTCATAGAATGTTTGGCAAACATATGCTATTGTTTCACCAAAATTTCAGATTTCTACAAGTTGTGGTTTTCATGCAATTGCATTTGGTAAATTTGATTGTATAATTTGTTCCCATAAAATTATGTATAAAAGAGGCCCTTTTTTTTGTATCTTTAATCTGTTTGGCGAAAGTAGATTTCGAATAAAACAATGAAAAAGCTCTATAAAATTGATAAAACAATTTAAAACTTTGAAAATTTCTAGAATTTAACATGAATATTGATAAATTTACTTATGATCTGTAGGATACAGGTCGTATTGCATGATTCGTATCTGTAGGGCTTTAGTATAATTAGTGTGGGAAGGTTGTAGGTTGACTGTTCGGTTATCTTTACTGAAATTTTTTTTTTAAATTATTTTTTCAACCGCATCATAATGCGGATACGAAGTTACTCAATTCGAAATCGCTTAATGAATGACAAAAATATTTTCGACAAAATGGTAAGCTTACTTGTTGCTGCATTTTTAATATTTTTTTAGTTTTCTAAAAAAATTTCAAGTAGAACATTCCGAAATATTTTCTTCGTTATTATTTGACCATTTAATGGGAAAAAAATTGATATTTCAACCAGAAAAAATTTTAAATCTAATTTTTCATTTTTAAATTTTTTTATAAGTGGGTATAATATACTTGCCTATAATTCATTTTATTTTATTTTTTTATAGGGCTTTGGAAATCTAGCTATTTTATCCCGTGTCTGGAGGTTATTGATATTTGTGTTTGGGGAAGGAAGTAGCAGCGATCTACGGTGGGCAAAAATATTCTCCCAGTATGAATTTTACAATCACATATTGTGCGAACAATAATTTAACTAAACTGAATATATCCGCCATTTTGGGTCGGGAATGTGATGACGATTGGTCTCGAACCTACAACCTTCCGATTACAGATTGTGAACCCGAGCACCACATACCGCTGCGCCTCGCAGAACACATGTTCAGTTTTTTTTCCAACTTATTTTTACCAGTTTCAAAAATTTATATTTGTGACGTACTTGAGCTTCGAAACGTATCGCCATTGAATCGTGTATCATGTTATTTTCTACTTACCTGAAACAGAATAAAAGAAATTATTTATGTTTTTATCCTTCAAATAAAAACCAGTAATTACAAAATAAAACATTTATAATAATTAATGTTAACAGAAATGATGTTATCGCAGATACATGAAAATTTTATGGCTGGTGGGTACGATCCTCCGGGGTGTCTGAACTATTTGAAATTTTTGATCTGCAGTGCTTTGCGTTTTTCACATTTCTCCGTTAATTATGATTTTTATTCCGAAACAAGTTGAATTTACCTGCTCACACGAGTGTCAAGTCCGTGTATATTTAATCAGAATTACGTAACTTTTTATCAGTCACACCTACGTTGGTTTGTTTCTTTTTCTCCCTAATAAATACCTCGCAGTATCATAGTCTGACCAACTTACGTATATATCAAATGAAAAATCATAATACGCGGTTGCCTAAATCAACTTTTGCAATTTACGCGCTGCGCCGTCCACATTTGCTCGATATCCTGTCATTATTTCTTATTCGTTGCGGCAGTTAACGATTTTTTTTACTAATTATCGGCGTTCTTAATGTAATCGAGATCTGGTCGATAAAAGGTACCGCAGTTCTTAAATGCATCGTTAAACTTATCCCACGAATTGGGTGCTCAATGGGTATTGAATTGTAAGTTGTGGAAGGGAAAAAAGAAAAAAGTTAATCATTTGGAATAATGTGGAATTTGTTGACTGACCGAATTTGGAGAATAGTTAGCCTATAATTATGTCCCTGTATATCGTTATTTGAAAGTTCATTACAAAAAAAATTAGATTTAAAACTTATAGTGAATGAATATGAGATTAGTTTTCGAAATTATGATCTTACGTTCGTCTCGACGTTTCTTGCTACCTTTTTGATGGGTATGATGCACTGTTGTGGAAAGGGACAATTTTTCAGACCTGAAAATATCTGAATTTTAGTTTTTTGCCTATCTTAAAGTGGAACATAGCTATCCAGTATCCGTGCACAGATTTTTGCTCCTCTGAATATTCGTTCAACTCTGTCGCTGAAAATATTGGAATTCTAACCATAAAGTTGCGTGAAAATGGTAAAATCATCAAATTTTGAATTTACCTCAAATTCGCTTTCATTCTTGAAAATTTTTTTCAGCGATGTAATTCCAAAAAACTGATTCGTATGTTAATAAGCTTATGAGTCATTTACAATCAGCTTATTTTGAATTTTTTTTTTTTTTTTTATTTGAAAATTTGAATATATTTTAGAATGGCGAAGTTGAAAATTCTATCGGAAAATTTTAAATTAAATTTTTCAGAAACAGTGGTCCATTACGATTTCAGAATAATGCAAAAAAATTCATGTCAGTTTTTCTTCTATTTCGAACGTACCAATAGTACTCTTATACGTTATGTGAGTGTGAATTCTGATCTCCAGAATTAAATGTATGAAATTTTATTCAAATTTAGTGATTAAAATTTTCAGCCTGCTTAGCTCCGCTTATTTAAATACTATGTAAATTCAAGACTTGGTAGCATTTTTAGCGTGAAATAATTAGTCTGGTAAAAATTCATTCAAATCATTTGCTAAAGTTTCTTCTCTTCAAAACTTATTCATCAGCTCAGCTATTTTAAATATCTTCAGTTTGGCCATACTTACATCGTATTACGATTTTTCATCAGTGCCATGTAATTGGGAGGTAAAGGCTCCACAAGAAGCTTTAAATTCACTTCTTATTATCACAGGAAGACAACAGGACGATGTATTTTTCGATAAAACAAGAAAATAGTTTGAATTGATTTTCTGAGAACGGGAAAGATTTAATCTGGATGAACACTAATCGTCAGAGAATAATTTTTTAAATCCTACTCGATTGTAATGATAAAAACTCATTTTTTAACAAATTTTCCTGTTTTCGGCCAATAAGGATACTATTTTCGCCACCAGAGTGCGTATTTTTTGCCTCCACTTTCCAATTTCGTTCTAATAATATGATTTTCACTAACGACTTTCGAATTGAATATTCTTAAATAAATTTTAAATGTCTTAAACGCCCTTTTTTTTTTAGAGTGTGACTAATCATAAATCATAGTTTATGGATGCAATTTTCGGGCGTTTCATTCAAGAGACAACTATTGAAACATTCTATTCATGACAAGTCGTGAATGCAAAGTTTAGAATTTACTGTGGGTTTGACGTTAATTTTGTGTGGCCATTCACTCAACATTTTGGTAAAGAATAACTTATATGTACGACGAAAATAAAATAACATAAAATAAAAACTTGAAAATTCTGACGGATCAAGGTTCAGTTCTGTTTCTTAAATTTTGAGAATTTTAATATCGTTAAAGGGAGGCGGGATAAATTATGTAATTTATTTTCGGTGTAGAAGAAGTTCCATTTTCCACTTTAATTTTGTCACCTGTGAAGAATATGTGGTTTACTATTGCCAGAAAGGCTTTACCGTCACGAAAAAGACAGTTTGGAGAAATTGATAGATTAAGTTGAAGTTAATGACACCCTAGTCATAGCCGGCAAATAATTACTGCTGATTTTCTGAGAAGATCGGGGAAATCTGAAGAACCACGTGGCTCTCAATATTTTTGGTTGAATTTGGAGATCTTGACAGTGACCTGGTAAATGATTTAAATAAGATTTTTAGCCTTCTTCATAGTTATATCCGTTTGGCGAGGTTAGTGATTTCTGTAATTAATGAAACGCAATAATTTCAAATTCCACTGTTTTTATCATTTTCAGTACAGCCAGGGACCCAAATGAAAGTAAATTTACCGAGTTAGAAAATTTCGTCGAGAGTAGTAATAACATTTCGACGTGTATAGCGGGTTGTATTTCGTACAGATTTCATTAGAAACGATTCGTCTGGCTAAATGGTGTTAATTTTACGTTTAAGTTGAGCCAAAAATATTTTTTAAATTTTAAAAGGAACATTTTATAAAATTCTGTTAGTCAAAATCTACGAACGAGAATGATAATATTCGTTGTCAGAGGCGAAGGCGGTTAATCCCCTCAAAATCTGGTTAAGTTCCTCTAACAAAATTTTAAAATAATGCACTTTTTGTAAAAATAAATGAATAATTCTATGTATTTTCATTTGAGAAAAAAATGACATGACTTATCCTACTCATCCAGAAGTTTCATAATTTCCTCTGTTTGTCGTCTTCTTATTATTCCCCAGTGGATAAATTATTGGAAAATTGATCGGTCGTAACTTCCTCCATTTCTTTTTTCCCCTCTCAGCATATCATTATTTAGTTAAAATTAAATTTCATGTTTCGTTAAAAGTAGAAAAACAATTTTACCTACTAAAACCAATTATTCTACGCTGCAAAAAATGATGTAAAAATGATGCTAACTCTTGCAATGACGTTACACATGAATATTTCATAATCGAATATTCAAACCTCAAAAACATAATCATCGAATTCATTCATTGTTGTACGTCAATTTTCTTTCTATTCTTTACTATTACCGTATCTACCTACTTTTTCTGCTTATACGTTAAAACAACCAAGGAAATTTATGAATTGCTTTCTAATTATTTGGAGGAAAAAACGTAAAAAAAAAAAATACTGTTTCGCATCTCTCCGTGGATTAGCGAATAATGGACTTGTACCTTACCCGTGGAAAATAAAACATCATAAACGGTGTGCTCGGTGAAATGGGCCAGAGCGTGACTAATGTTTTGGTTAATGACGAATTCACGTGGGTACATCGTATGGTGTATGGTCAAGGATGAATATGGTTGTGCGAGTTTTTCTTTTTAATTAAAAAACTTGATCAACTGGATCGTTTTCGAAGTGTGAAGATGCTGCGCGTCATAGTAAAATCGAATAATTGCCGCCTTTTACTGCGGCAGTATTTCAGTCATCTACGAGTGAGTGTGGTCCCATTTGTCGTGTGAGACCTGTGCGAGCTTGTAGTCTTGGTTTGCGAAAGTTCTGCTTGTCCAAAAGCTAGTCGTGTGAATTCATTTTTTACTTATTAAATAATTTTGATTAAATCACGTTTTACAAGTTGTTTGATGCGAACAAAGAAAGTGAAGGGAGATGAACGTTGACAATGGTACCCAGTGATTGTATCTACTGTGGCACGTTGTTCATTACGTCATAAGTGCATCGTTAAATGAGCTCGTCCGATTAGCCAGCCGCATTAACAAAATTAATTTTTTTGAGGAAAGCGAAGGATGCATAATACGATGCATTACGTGCTCGCATGAAGTTTCAAATTTTTCGTGCGATTAAGATATACTCTGACAAAACGTTTTAGTCGTGCTCGGCCTTTGAGTTCGTTCAAAGTGACGTGTTAAAAATTAAGGATGCACTGAGAAATATAAAAGGTGTGGCTTAAAATGCATTGAAAATATAATCATAATCTGCGTATTCGTTCAAAATAAATTTTTCGTACCAAATGTTCAAAATTTTGAAATGAGACCGACGTTGTTGTTCGACTGTATCTTTGGAAAATTCTCTAACTGTTTATTTGTAATTTTTCGCTGCACATTTGAATCTTTGTATGATTCGTGATCATGCCCTTGCCCCGTTTTTGTGTAATCGACCTTGATCATGCTACCGTGAATATAGTCTTACACTTTTTGAAAAACCAAAACAAGACCACAAGACCAAGATGAATTTTGCTCATTGCTGAGCAAAATAACCATTTATTAGAAGAAGTAATCATTTCATTAGCCCCCTAATTACTATTTTCATATGAATATTTTTCAATGTTTAGTGATTAAGGTTTTTGTTTCTTTTCTTTTGATCATTAACTTACGTTTACAGTGAATTTAAAATTCATGTATATTTTGGAATGACGTAAGCTATTGTAAGTTTAATTTAGTTATCAATAATGGCAGCTTTAAATTCTTTTTGGTAAGGACTTGACTGTGCAAGACCAAAACCAGTTTTACCATAGTCGTGGTCTTGTCTTGCGTTTGCTCTTCACCCCTCTGTTGATTTACCTCCTCTCCAATTTTGATCCGCCAAAATGCAAAAATATAATTAAGTAGAATATTTAAAATGAACATGCTTACACCTTTCAGAATTCCAAAAATCAATATTTTGGAATAATCTAATTCATCACTGAACCGTCGATCGAGCTGTTTCCTAAGTTCGCTTTTGTAGAAGCTTTTCGTCGATGTAGGTATCTACTTACTTTTATTAGTCGTATTTGTGGTTTATTTGGGCGATTGTTTTTCTTCAATATTACGAACGAGAATTAAAGAGAGAACGAGAAGGCGAAAGACCGAATGGAGAAAAAAAATTATTTAATCGTGTTGATTTAAATTTATAGCCAATTATTATAACCACCTTTCACACGAATTTGCCCTTCCCTCCTCAAATGCTCGACTTTTCGCTCGCGCTTTCTGTAAACCGTATCATGGTCAACCAGATCAATTTTAAAATATACCGTTCTGCTGCTCGTTGAGAATTATTTTCGCGCTACATATTTGCGCTTTTAGCGATTCTGAATGGAAAATAAAATTATATCTTCGCGTAAAACTGGTTTCGACGATCATTCACAATATTCGAATGACGTGTGGTTCGAATGGCCTCCTAGTTGAGCATCGATTATTATCTTATCATCTAGTGAATTACAACGAGCAACGAACCATTTGAAAATTGAAACAATTTCTTCCTGACATAATTCGTGCGCAATTTACTGTTTAAAATTAAATTAATGAACGGTTAATCAATAGGTAATAGGAAGAATCCTAAATATTATTTTCTGAATGGATGGAGTACACGTCAAAAATATTTCCCCAGCTTACTTCGAGCCGACTGTAATGTACCTGTTTTATAATCATCCCATTCGCAATGGAGCAATATTTTTCAAATTCTATGGACCGCAGCTGTAAGACAAAGAGTTACCTAACTTTAACGTTAAGCTTCGTAAAACGTGTAAAATTTCATACTCGATCGTACGAGCTGAAATCAAAACGAAATGTACCCAAGTTTTTAATACTTTGTAATACAACTGGGCATAAATGTTTGGTGAAAAGACTTGAAATTACGTTTCATTAGTTATATAAGAGGGCGGTCTGCTGTTATTTTGCTGCATTCGTGAGGAAAACCTCGAGCCCCTGCTAGACTGACTAAAAACTGCGATAATTTTGGATTATTATTATTATTATTATTATTATTATTGTTATTGTTATTGTTATTAAGTACCGAGTAAAGATGAATAGATGTTGTTAAAAACCTGAATGAAATGCTTTATGACAATATTCCAACATATCTCAAGCCAGAAAATTTTTTTCTCACCAACTGTGACTTCAGTAGGTATTAAACATTTCTTGGAGAACCTGAACAACTTTGAATTTTCGCTCAGTATAAACATAAATTATCCAAAACATAGTAAATACTTCTGCGTGTATAGGTTCAAAAATCGTTTGTTTTCAATATTACAATGAAGAAAAGTTATAGGTACTAACAAGTAAAATTTCCAAAAAAAAAAAAAAAAAATTCATACAAAAGAAAAAAAAATAGGTACATTAATATAAAAATATCTAATTCCCGCCCTGTGAAAGTACTTGCATAAACTTGACGTTAACGGCCAAATTTAAACTTTCTGACAAAATCTTCAGTGGTTTATATGAATCCAAAAGCTAGTATTAATTTATGCCCGGTGAAAGTTTTGGTTACTCCTACATAACCAGCGGCAAACGGCACTTGCGGGGACGGCAAATAACATTTGGCAATTTCGACTGAAATAGTCGAACTAAAAATATGAAAAATAGTCCTATATACTCCAAAAGAAAGTACTTGTCTTCATGTTCCACTGCAAACACCACAAATAAAGTACTTTGTTTTTGCTGTTTGATGTTCCCAAAAAAGTTTGCTACCAAACAAAATTTCGACATACATTTGTTTACACTAGTCTGAAGTTGCTGCTGCTGTTTGCTGTCGGTTCGGTAGGAGTAATGTAAGGATTCAAATGTAAGTTGGGTCCGGTAATGTTTATTTAATTAATTTAGTTAAGTTGTAATTTACTTTAGGAGGGTTTGAAATTATGATATTTTATGCGAAACGGTCTCTCAGAATGAAATTTAGAACGAAATGGAGAACAAACGATATTTCTAGCAGCGTAGATGACCTTTTGAATTTTTTCCTCCCTTTACGAAGCACCATCTTTCTCATGTTATTCTGAGGGTTGACTTCGTATCCGCGCATTAGATGATTGGTTTTATACAGCTTCACGATTGTTAAATTTTATTTGTGCTCACACTTGTCTGGTATTCCAGTTGGTCTTTCTATTCTTGTCAGCGATAGTTTTTTAGCGCATTGTTTGTAGTTCATTACCGGCAAAAGGGAATTCATGCGACGTGTTTTCACACATACAAACTGAAAGGATTATTTCCGCAAATTAATTATTCTGTATGTAGTTACGTCATCGTAAAGTTGTGTAAAGTTCTGTTTCGCGAGTTCGACGTAATTCTCCTTCAATAAAAGTTCTTCGACCGTATATTGTGTAGTCAGATATTTTTATTGTGAGAAATTTTTGATTAAGCTTATCATAACCCACCTGTACAATGGGGTACTTTCACTTTTTTTCCTTTTTGAACCAACTATGTTCGTTTTCGTATTTATTTCGTTTCATTTCTTAGAAAGGTTCAAAAATATCCTTGCAGATGTTTAACTATCTGCCAAAACCTACGATCGATGTGAAATTGGAATACTAATATTCTATCTAAAAAAATGTAAATACTTAATTGCTGACAAAACCAAATTTAGTGTGGTGTTATTTCGTAAATTGCAAAAACTTTGGGCTGAGAATTGTTCCAGTGTCTTGAGAATGTGTTGGGTATCCTGGAGAGATGAGATTAGGATAATTTCGTTCACGAATCAATTTGCCTGATATTTTATATCAATCTTTTAGACAAAGCAGCAACCGGTTTGGTCAGTTTTGTTTGCGTACAAATCATTGCACTTTTCTGAGAAGATGTCTTCTTATTCGTAACGTACGTAATTTTCGATGATATATTGATACTATATCTTGGTTATTATTTCTGCAACTAGCCGAAAAATGATTTGTCATTGGTTCATATAACAATTCCATCAACGTCGTGTTAGTATAGTCTTCATTTTATGACGACGATATCATTTTCATGTGGAAAAAATGTAAAACGAAAGGGAATAAGATGATAAATGTTACGCAACGTTCTAAAAGGAAACAGTCCCAGTTTCTTCTTCTTTTTTTTTTTTAACCAAAATTGCGAAATTGCCAGATCGATTAACGTACATAATGATTTATTTACTAAAGACGCCGTTAACGTGTTAGTTTTTTTTTAAAGTCGAGAAGTAAGATCAGATACCTTTACATTTAATAATTGACTATTTCTCTTCGATGTTTTTCGTTAAAAGAAAATGACTTCAAAATAATCTTTTGCAAAATTTTTCTTTGGAAGTTATTGGAAAGATTCAATTCACAACTTATTTCTTTTTTACATATAAATAAATATTCAAGATTTGAAGGTTTTTTGCCCGTATTCATCGCCGAAAAATTTAATTCAAGACCGAAATATTTGGTCAGTTTGTACCGTTATTTTATATTAAAATCCTTTTCTTTTAATTAAGCGACTACAAAAAAGAAGGGATGTTTTTGTTTCTTTAGTCCGATTCAGGGGTTCCCAAATTTTTCTTGGCGTACCAGCTTATACTTCAAGAAACTTCGTTGATCTCAAAAGAGTTGGTAGGTCATTTTTTTCGATATTTGTAAGAATATTGTTCTTTTCAGAATTATTAAACATTATAAATAATAACACAAAACTTTTTCTCTCAAAATGTCCAAATTTCATCTGACTTTGTGGTACTATCCAGCTATCAATAGCGTACCACTAGTGGTATGTACAATAAAGTTTGAGAACCTCTGGTCTGATAGATTACTAGCTGTTGCAAAAAATGATCGACCTGTATGGACAGAATATAAATTAATTCACCTAATAGATAATGTTAATTTTCTTATAAACTTAAATTTTGATTTCGATTGGTGTGCTTAATTATTTAAAATATAAAGCAAGTTCAATTTCTTTTCCCCTAATTCTTTCGGATCGTTAGGTTTTTGAAGTTTTAACTTCTGGATGATTGAAAATTGCTTCGAAATCCGGAGAAAACCTTTTCACTTTGAACGATTATAATTTATATTTTTTTCTTCTCTTATTCTTTCGAGTCAAAATTATAAAATTTATTAAATTAAACGTGTTTTCTTCTCGCCGAAAATGAAGAGTCAATTCTGTGGTTTTTTTCTTCGTGGTTGAAATCGATTCTCACAATGTCGTTTTATCTAATCGAAAAAAAGAACGAGAAAAAATTCACAGCTTTTAATCATCTTACAGCTTTTCGTTTAATTGATTGGAACAAATATAAGTTTCGAAATTTTATGATATTGAGATCATTAATATTGCACTTGAAATGGATGATCTAGACTTGCTGTAAGTCTAGATCATCCATCGAATTATTAATAAAGATATATTAGTGGCATTATTAGATGTTGTAGTTTCATTGTAACATTTACATGTGTTCCATTCCTTCGGGGGTTTGCATGAATTTATTATTTTATATGGTAAAAAGTGAGAGGATATGTCGCAAATAGGTAGCCGAAGGGTTAACGTAATTAAATTTCTTCGATTACGCCTCTATCGAACATTTGGTCATGTGATAATCGTAGTAATCATCATCAATATAAATTATTCTCAGTAGATTAACTTATGTCTAATCAATCAGTGATGAATTTCAACATTTCATTGCTAGACATATGGTCCAAGATGGTGACTTGAATTTTTTTTTTTGTTTTGTTACCTATAATGATTCATTCTCCATTAAAATTGAACAAATTATGCTCGCACTTGGGTACCAGTTGTTCATGAGCTCTTAAACTTTCATTAAAGTTAATTTGCTGGAAGCTTGTGTCCATTAATTAAGAAGGTCCCTGACTTCTTAATTCGAATTGACCTTACGCTCTGAACGGTTATCTCAACATTCGCAGTACACTATCCTCGGCTCAGTAAAACTGAAAAATGTATTGTTGGCGGTGGTTCGCAAGGCATTTTAGTCTATAAATGTGCGATTAAAAAAATTTGCAAACATTCAAAAACTCGTTACTTCGTATCCATTCATCGGCGGAATTAATTTAACGCCAGCTCTATGAAATAAAACATGTAGGTATTCTGTCAACATCTAATTGAATTTCTCAAGCAATTTTTAATCTAGATTTTCATTCCAAAAAATTATTTATCGTGTTTTTTCTGCCGTAATCATTACCGACATTAATTTTATTAAAAATTCATTCATTTCCCCGAGTGCTGTATCTGCATTCATTGTCAGTTTGATCTTTTACACATTCTATTCCCATTTTATGCTGCTAGTGTCAGTCCTTATATTTCTGAATGCAATTGCGAAGCAATTAATACGAGTAAATAACAAGCATAAAGCTAGTTTTATATCGACTAATCGTTTTATTCTTTACTTGCGTTCACTGCCTGCTAATCAGTTTGTTTTCTCTGTATAACCATTTCATTTTCATACTTGGGTAACTGGCCTTGTGGTTGTGACCTTTTTACAAAGTAGCTCAAATCTCAGAAATATTTTTCATTAGATCGTTGTGTGTACTTTATTCTAATGATGACGTCTACGATTTTGATTTGTGAATTGTGATTCTAATTTTGTGTATTCGTGTCTCTTGATATATTAAAATTATCTTGAGCGGAAGTAGTTTTAGGTTGATGAACTCTCTATTGCCTACGAATTCATTCATTGCAAACCAGTCATTATTTTCTTTAAATTAACTTATGAAAACGAAGAAGTAAAAATATTAGATGGCGACACATCATCGACATCATCGAATCTATCCCAAATGGGGCGGATTGGAAGATTGCATTTATTTAAGTTAATTTTGAGTTTTGGAATGTGCGAAAAAAAAAAAAAAGAACTTGGAGATAATATGTACAGTGCCTTTAAGTTTCGTATTGTGCATTTTTTTTGACGGTTGAATAAATATTATCAGTATTATTTTTTGTCCTAAACTAAATTTTTTATAATGTCTCACGAGAAACAATAATTTTTCCAGGGATGATTTTTTCGAATATCCATTATTAAAGCTGTGCTCATTTTGTAGTTTGATTTTTATGTTTTCAATCTCCAATTTGTAAAATATTGTATTAATAACCGTTTTTAGTTGCCCTTCAACGGTCTCCACCATGTCCCATTTGATTTCAGCAATCCGCAATTATAAAAAAGTTGAGAACCACTGACATAGATAGGTTATGATGTGATATGAATGTAGGCTCGTACAATATTCATTTATTTGATGTTAGTATTTTCTTAGAATTTCGAAATTTCTTCATTTTTCATTTAAAAAAATTAGAACATCGAATAGAAACGATAAAAATACTTGTATTTTTCAGATTTTGTCAAATAGAGTTGTCCAATAAAATACGTATTAACAGTTCTTGCAACTTGACCCGTGGTATTTTCTTAATTTTTTCATTGAATAGTTGTAACCTGTTTATATAATTAAATTGAAATGATTTCCAGTTTGCAGGTATATAATCGAGCGTTAAATATTAATACACATTAGTATGAAAAAATAATCATTTGTAATTTGAAATAAATTTGGAGAGAAAAAAAATTGAAAAAGAAATCTTTGTTTTCTTTAAATCATGAACTTTTGAATTTCAATGCAATATCGATTGTATTATCTAAAGTGAATGAATAAAAGTGAAAGCGATCCCAAAGATTTTGCACTGTTTTGTTTTTTTTGGCTGTGCTTGAAGGGCACCAAAGTGGTTCCATTTTTAGCGCTATAATAGCTCGACTCTATCACATTTTATTTTGCCAGAGGCATCAATACTTGTTAATGATAACAAAATCGTACGGAATAACTTCGAGAAGACTGTTGTTTCATTGAGAGGGTTATATTAGTGACTAAGATAATTTGATTATTTTTTATTTATTTATTTCTAATTAAGTTTTTCAATATTTCCTCTTGTTCACTTAATAGATGTCTGAGTTATAGGTGGAACAATAATCATCGATTTTTCTAGAAATTATCAAGGAAAACAGTTCCAATACAGAGAAAATTTAATGATTTCAAAGTGATTGCATTGATGGTCTCATCAGAACCTGCCTCTAATTAATATTTCTGGTGAATTTAAAATCGAAATTAAAAATACTAGCTCACTATACCGGTTTTATGTTCAAATAACTTGTTGAAAATGTTGTCTAAAAATTATTTTACATTGAAATACAGTTCGGAAAATTAATTTTTTTGTACTGAATAAATTGACGAATTTTCATAAATTTTTTAATACCCTGTTACACTAGCCTTCATTCACAAATACTGTTCCAATGCTATAGTTCTCATTATAAACGACTTATAATGGGCAGACTCACTCTACATGCAACATTCATCCAGTATTTTCGAACCATAAAATATTTTTCAAGCTCTTGGATTGTAAAATTTTGAAAAGATGAAAATGTTTTTCTTGCTCTTATTAATTTGTTGCGTAAATCTTATTTTATTGAAATTTTTTTGTTCAAAATTTTGAAAAATCTTAATTTTGTACTCGGATATTTTATGTGAAGGACGAAATTTCGGCAAATATGCTGTTTATTCTTTTTATACCGCGAAAAATTTGTGATAACTGAATTACCGATTACCTACTCTGGTCGAATTTTGTAAATTTCTTATTTCTCCCTTGTTGAACTGTGCAGCATTCGTTTCTCCTTAATTTTGATGATACGTCATCTCTTTATTGAGGTGAAATTGTGCAAATATTTATTTTAGTGCGATTTTTCAAGTTCTTAATTTTGAGACCGCCGATATTTTTAGCAGTCCGTCGCAGAAGGTCAACAATTTTGGTTAGAACTTGAGCAGTTTATTGCAAAAACAATTATTTCTGGCCAAGATTATCGATATTATAATTTCACTCTTTGGTGAAAACGTAATTTTTAATTTTCATTCAGTGTTGATTGCATAGCTGTAAAATTTAAGTACCGTAAGTAATAAAAGTAACGAGTGCCTAATGAGTACGAGAGTGCACTTCCAAACTTTCCATTTCAATCACTCAAAAGAGCAAAAATTTGAATCTTGTAAGGCAAGATAAATGGTCTGTTGATGAAAAGTGTTTCAAGTATTAGCTGACTGGAAAATAAGTCGATTTATTCGTTAAAATTTTGTATCAGTAATCTGATCTTTTCCTGGATTTAAAAGATGGAATGCCCAATGTTTGACGTATAAAGTTATAAAATTTTATTGTCCGATAATATATGTAATTGAATACATTTCGATCATGGGCGACCGAGTGCTTTTGTATTTTACTGCCCTCTAAACTACATTTCAAACATTTTCCTTGCTCTTATTCGTTAATATTCCCGTCTAAAAAGTCTGAAGATTTCCTGATAAATTACAAAATTATCAAAGGTGACATCTTCTTATTTTTCAACGAGGTTATATGAGGTCTGCATGGCATAATGGTTATAAATGTTCGATATTACAAATGAAACATTTGAGATTCAAGACCAGCTGCCATCGTACAGTCGACCCCAAAAAACGAAGTGTTTAGTTTGATTCAGTTAGTGCTCTCACATGTGATTGAAAAATTCATGACGGTAAACCACTGGCCACCGGATCCGGATCCTAGCCCCCCTCTTCGCTCTATGACGACATTAAATAACCTTCAGACGGTGATCAAAATAATTACGTTGCCAGAATCTAATGAAAAAAAAATTAGGCTAAATACGCATGTTCCTCTCAGCCACTGAGGCCATTAACATGCAAACTACACGCTGGTCACCTGATAAGAAAAGAACAGGTATTCATCTGTCATACCTCGCCCCACACTCGGACCAGCCTTGGTGAGTCTCTGTTTTCGCCGCCTGTGAATAATTACTGTCGATCGCAAATTTGTTAATAAGACATTAATAACTGGTTTAATGACTTTAATAAATCGTACAACTGAAGTATGGAGAGAAAAATTAGAATGTATGAAACTATATGAATTTACTCTTGGCCTGTCAATTGTATTTATGTACAGGTTATTTTTGTGCGGCATAGATTACAGTGTATATTATAAGGTTCCAGTAAGTGTGGGCTATACCATATGCTTACTGTGTGTATCCAGAAGTGCTAAATTATCTCCCGCAGTGTTACACACCCGTCATGAAAGCCTGCGGTAATTGCTTGGTTTTCTTATTCTGCCTCTGCTTGTTGAGAAATATCATTTCTACCCTTTAGTAAAATACGAATTGTAACTGCTTTGCGTCGTAGACCGCACGCACATATTCGTTCAGCTTTGTGTACATCTTATTTTTTTATTTCGAAAAAAATAAAATTGAAGATGAGATAACTGCCAAGTTATTGTAGAACCTGTAGGATTTGAATACCTGAAGCATCGTTGGAGATTATGATGTGAGTATGAAGTATGACTGATTTCAAAATTTTCCAATAACATTTTCGATACTACTGAAAGTACTAGTATTGCTAAAATCATTTCAAAAATACTTATAAATTGGTAAATTCAATTTTGTGGAACTTTTAATTCATTGGAAAGAAGGAACCACCGAAATTTCTTGAATTTACTCACACATAACTTCTTAACGTTCAGCTGTTTTTTGTAAATTTTTCAAAAAATTTCTGCTTCAAAGTTTGAAAATTGGCAGACAACATGGTGCAAAAAATGGAAAAAAAAATTAATTTCAAGCATTTTTTTGTGGGAAATCTCTTTATAAAATTTACACGATATAGTTGAGTGAGTCATTACTAAGTAAGTAGTGGTTCGGCTTTTAGATATTTCGAAAAATGTATTATTTTGCTCAATATGATTATTTTCTATGAAAATCAATTGTTGTTGTGGAATCTTCTTTTTTTTGTCTTAGAAATTGCCTTATAGTCTATTTTACTACCATAAATTTTACTTGAGAAAATCTTCCAATAAAGCGCATTTGAATTTGAAAAAATTTTAATTATGAAAATTGCACTGTTTTGAGAAAAATTGAAAACTTCTTAAGCATAGTGCAATTTACAAAAAGGTAATTTTTCTTTCTGCTTATGTTCACTTCTCTGAAACAATACAACTCTAAACATCTCATTTCGAATGGAAGGCATTTTACTTCGTGTGCACTTTTAAAATTTATTCGTATTTGTTTTCCTCAAATTATTTTCATTGAAGAAAACTGTAAAAACTTATTTTTGTCATAATACTAGTATTTTTATTCCCTATCATTTTTTCTTAATGAATTCCTCATCATCGTGTTAAATCATATCGTCTCTCTTATTTATTAATTCCCTTTTGACTGTTACATATATAGTATTGAATATGATTATGCCACAATTTATTGTTATTGACTGGGTATATTTTTCAGCTTGATATGTTGACAGGTTTGCTGAAATGTACTTCAGTATAGCACGCACTGTTTTTGATGCATAAGTAGATATAGGTAGCTATATATGTTTTCTAAATTTTATAATTTTTCACAAGATCTTTTCACTAAAAGTTCGCTGATTTCATGTCAATTTAATGAATACCTAGCTATTATTGATTTTTATTTCAAACTTTGATGGGTTAGGTATCTTCGCCATTAAACTTGATTATCGAAGATGGTAACTTTCCCTTGTTTAAATTTCTTGTCTTTGTCAATTTTTCGTTTTCCTCTGACGATACTTACTGCTCATACTTACGTTTTGCAAATACATGTCTTTTAGTTACTTTATACTTATATAATCACATCGTCGTTAATGTACGCCCATTACAAGGCACCACACACCATTGCTGTCTTTTAAAAAAAACAAAAAAAAACCGGTTAAATTCAATAGATAATACCTAGTTGTTGACGTCGTGTCATTAAAGCTTTTCGTCGTGTAATTGGAATTGTAGTAATTGATAAGGAAGCATTATCTTAGTAAAGCACCTTGTAATGATGTGCCGACATCAACAGAAGGCATTTCTCACTTTCGTGCGTAGAGTATTTTAGTTTTTTTTCAAAGTTGTAGGTACATTGCAATGTTTAGCCTATAGAACCTGTTTTCGCTTCCTCTTCTCATTTTACCATTTAACGTAATAATATTCCACTTTATACGATGTACAAGTGATGATAATTTCTACCCTGATAATCTTAACCCTTTTTCGAGTGATCTTAGTGTGTGAATTAATACTCCCATCCATTCGTAATGAAAATCAAAAATTTATTTAATCTTGTATATTTTTTTGAATATATTTTATATTCATCGTACCTATTTAAATTGTAATTTCTCTTGAGAAAAAACTTAAATTTCATTTCTCATGGGCGTAACACTTTAATTTCAATTATAACTTTTCCTTCCAAATTTAATATATTAAAAAAAATGTTTGTTTGTTGTTTGAAAATCGTTGTGAAGTGAAAATCAATAAATTGTTTATAATCACGCGACAATTCTTACGGGTAGGATAAGGTATAAAACTGATTTAATCGTTCACTCATCATTGGTATTACTGTTGGGTGTTTTCTTTGCCTATCTAAAATGAATTGACAGCTAGGTCAGTGTCATCCTATATTTACATTTATTATCAAGTCCGAATTATACTTTTTCGTCGTAACTTACATGATTGTTTAGCGTACAAAAAATATTTTTATGGAAGAATGCATTTGTGAAAGCGAAAAATACATTTGGTGGAATGGTTGACCTCAGTCGAGAAAAAAACTGTCAGAAAACAAAAAGTAATCATTTTACTCTGGAAAGTGATTTGAAACTGCACATCTTATAAGTCTGTATTCGTCAATAATATAGGTACTCTCACCTCCTGAGAGTGATTCGTCGTAGACATATTTTATTTATGCTGTTACTTAAATAGTCTTTCTTTAAATAAAATTCAAAAATTTACTGATATCGCATCAAATGCAAGAATCTGGATCATTGAAAATTATTGAGATAACCAGAAAACACGTTTGAGTAAGCTTTTTCATTCATTTTCGTGCGTACGCAAAGAGTACTAGAAAGATCCATCAATTTTCCTTTACTTTGTGATGCGAGAGGTATCTTTCTGCATATGTAGGGCACATAAGTACCCTCCAGTACCCTGTGCTGCGAGAAGTATTATTCTGCGGGCAGAGAGGACTCAATGCTAGTTAGTTTTGAGTGACGAATTCTCAACATAGTTCTTATTTTCAATATTCAACCATACATGTACGAACATATAATATATTGTAGACTATGTATATCGATGTATCGATATACTGAGATACTTGTTGATAAAAATCTGTCGTTTACAAAAATTAGTCAATTGCGAATTTCAAGAATATACCTCAGTAAAATAATTTTTAATGATAAAAAGTAAGAAGAGCTGGTCCTAGTTAAGATGACAGTATTTTGAATTGCTACCACCGCGGATTTCGTAAAGTACCTAGGCGTACTTTCTTTTCTGAAAATAGTTTCACTCAAAAGAGACTGAAATGGGAAAATTTAACTGTTGGACGTCGTCTTGCTCGGTTGTCTTTCAAGTATTTTTTCTTGAAAATGTTTTGGCAAAATTTTTTAGGTTCTATTCGCTTGCGTATTGTCTCAGGTTCGTCGGTTTTCTAAGGTCAAATTTATAAAATTTTTTATTCACCTAACAATTATTGAAGAAAATTGGTTTAGCAGAAGTGATGACAGAAAACAAACGCCGCTTGTACATCACGTTTAATAGTAACTTATCATTTTTATCCAATATGGGTTAGGTTCAACCCCAAAAATTAATTCTAAAATTTTTAATATGTTTAATTGGAAGCCTGGGTGCCAAAAACAATAAGAAAGACTAGTAAATTGTATTTTTGACCAAAATACCTTCGCATCAAAATAATTCCAAATTATTACAGTACTGTGGGGATTAGACCAACACTCGTATGAGGAAATAGGCTCAGCCTATCGACGACAGTTGTCACCTCTTGTGACCAATATTCGTGCCTTGCACGTTAAACAGAAACTGAATGTTTGTTTGTTTGTACTAGTCTATTTTTTCAGATGGACAAGTTACAAATCTCAGTCCATGACAAATAAAGAGAGAACAATCTCCGCGATGTCACAAACTGATACAGAGATGCATTCTCCGTACTTTACCATTATCATAGCAACCGTAAAGTACGATGAATAATCTACACTGTAACTTATGTAAATATTACATAGGTGTGTATGTATGTGTGTAAGGAGCTGTGTATATAAGACCAAAAAATCTTAGGCTAAATTTCCAGTATTTGCTGAGGTCTTGGCTCCCCTATACCTTTTAGGTATTTTGGCATAAACACGCAAATTGTTCTGTTGAACACCTTCTGTTATTGGTATACTTTCCACAACATAAGGTATTCCACAAGTACCTTTTTCATCATGTCAGTATCTATATGGATTAGGTTCACAATTTTGTTTTTTTTTTTCTTTCCAAAAAAGACGCAACATTGTGTCGTTTCTTGAACAAACTGCATAATGATCTTGAAAACCTCTTTTGTTCATACACCACATAGTATGTAAGTAACCCAATTTTGTTAAAGATAACTAACATTCCAAACTTGACTAATTTTTTTGTTTTATTTTTTGACGAGAAATTAAAATTGGTAGCTACGTTTTTTCTACCTGCAAGCTTATAAACAGACGTAAAAAATATTTCTGAACACTAAAATGTAATTCTAATTCTGCTCTTATTTTTCTGGGGTGAAATATGGTAGAATTTGTAATTTTCATGTTTTTCAATTCCATCTTCTATTATTTTCACTATTAATATTATTATTTCTTGAATTTTTTTTCTCGTATTTATTTATTTTTAATCATAAATTTTTTTTATAGGAACTTGGGGTGCGGTTTACGTGGAAATTCTGTTTTTCATATTATGTTACGATCTGATCAGTTTAGTCTGTCGTATAGTTGGCCGTCAATCATCGCATTTCGTTGACATTTCCTGCTCTGTAGTACCGGTAAATATTTTTAATTTAAATATTTTCGTCATTTAACCATCGTCGAGTGCAAAAAACACCATGTAAATTACGTAATGGTATGATCAAAAAAAAGTTATTCAACGAAATATGCATATGAATTATCACTGTTCCGTTGTACTGGGTAAGTGCCTCAAACAATTTTAAAATGAGATGTCACTTTCATCCAATTTTTTTAGTGTGATAGATGCATTTCAAATTTACAATTTTCCTTCATGAATGGTGGAGAGAGACGCTATGAAGTGTCAATTTTAGGTTATCCATTTGTCGTTCTTTTTTTTTTGTCTGTTTCATTGTCCTATACAGTTTCACTGTTCTTGCTTAGATCTTAACTTCGTTTATCAAGTTAAACGAAAATTGATCATTGCTTCTGAATGATAGGACACAGGAAGTATTTCAAAACTTATTCGTCGAAAAACAAATGTAAAAGAAATATTCCTAAGTTTTTGTCTAAAATAAACAGTTAGTCAGCAATTTTGCAGAAGTAAACCTATGATCTTTTTGTAACGATGGAAATGATCCAAAAATAATTTATATTGCCAGATATAATAATTATGTAGTTGCCTGCTTTTTGGTTTGAACTTTGTAATGTTTTAGCTCGAACAATATGGCTGATATTTTATCTTTTTTTTTTCGAGTACTTACAGATTTTTACTTACAGATTGAACATAACGTAGAATGTGATATTATTTATTCAAAAAATGTGAAAAACCAATGCCGTATGAAATATTAAAAAATTCATAAATTTTTGTTCATCTGTTGAGAACATTTTCAGTTATTAATGAAATTAAGTGTAAGTGTTTTTTTTGTCTTATTTGCAATTATTAGTGGTACCTTGAAAAATCTTTCAACCTGAATAGTTAATCTTTCACTAGAAGAAACGATGCAACTACATTGCAGATGAAAGGATGCATCATCATTATCTTCCCTTCACTCGATGCAAATCTTCACTAATTCATTTTTTATATTTACGATTTATTATTTAAGACGTATATTATCTACGTCTTCTGTAAATGGTAATCAAAAGGTCGGACTGAATAGTCATCATATTTTTTTGTAAATATCTTAGATACAAATTGAGAATTCGGAAATTCGAAAATGACCATAAAAATCTCTCAATTTTCATTTTGTCAAATTCACTGTTAAGTTTGAAAAATTTGAAATTTTCTAGGGTGTTGCGAGAGTAATTTAATACTTTTAAATTACTTCAACAAATAAGATAAAATACAAATATTTATCTTTTATTAAATTTGAACTTCAAGTTATTACAAAACACATTTAAACTTTAACTTAATACTGATACTTAATAATAGTGAGACCTGATATCCATAACATTGAGTATGGACCTTAACGTTTCTGTTCGACTGCTAGTTCAGGAATGACCATGTCTTCGAAATGAAGATATGACATCACTTTCGTTTTCTTTGTTTCACTCAAAAGATGGCCGACCAAAAAGGTGGCGTGACATGGAACATCCGTCAAATATGATGACACTTTACTGTCAGCATATCTGGTGGTGTTCGTTCGTGAGAAGCTAAGAAGAATATAGACAGCTATTATTCCGAGAATTAGGAATAATAGTTGTCTATAATTTGTTCGAAACGTTTTTGTAGACGAACTGAATCGTCTGCAAAAACAGGACGGAACATAGGGTTTGGTACCTATTCTAAAATTTGAAGAAAACCTTAGCTCAAGTAGTTCATAAAAAATTGATATTTAATTCTTGTGTAGACTATTTTATCAAGTATTACGTTTCAAAGTAAACAATTCTATGAATTGTGCTAATTGTGCATCATTTTTCATAAATTTTTAATAGCATATTATTCGCCGGCCAAACGTTCGTAAAGATAGTCTATTTTACTTATTGATTAATGATTTATCGTCATCCGAGTTGATTTGATTTAAAACATTTCTATCTGTATTTTGATGAATAAAATTAAGGATGACCGTGAGCCTCAATTTTTAGTAACGCCGTTATTGCTAACAATTTCTTATAAAAAATAAATTTCGTTTATCCATATAATTCTGTAATTATAAATGCCATTATTTTCCCATGTAAATTAATTGAATTCTTAAAAAATGTAGCTGAATAAGCGTTTTTTTTCTTCAAAAAAGTTTTCGTAAAATTTATGCTTAGCACAGCTTATTATAATTTACAAACGAATATTCGATATTCCGTTAATGGGGATATTCTTTGAAATTTCTTATCAGACAAAAACTAATCCATTACCTACCTTTGTCTTTTTTTACCCTCTCTTCGAAAAACAAACAAGTCTGTCTGTAACGAATATAATAATTTTTAGGTGCCGGTCTAATATTCTCTGTTCATAGCTCTTGCAAATTGTGAATAGCCCAAAGTGTCTGTCAAATTGCTAACGCATGACCGGACCAATCGCTTTTGTTCGTATACTCAATGTGGCATTGTTTGTTTTTATTAATTTTGTTGCTTTTTGTTCATAATTCAATTTATTTGAAATCGAATCGCCTATTTATTAGGAATACATTTGAAAATAGTCTCTTGATATCGTACATAATTCTTTGTCAAAATTTTGACCTACGTCTCCAAATATGCTGCAGAATTGTCTGCTGTGTGTCGCATATTATTATTATTATTAGTTACTTTTACAATGTGTGGAATTCCATTATTCATGAGCTATTTTAACGCTCAATCAACTTGTTTGTAATAGAGTAAATAAGGAATGCACATAACTTGATATCCAAGATAAATGTACTATGTTGAGAAAAAAGGGGTACACGTGACGTAATGAAAGAACTGATTTTTCAATTCCTTAATCTTCGATCAAAAATGATGTATGCGCTAAAAATCAGGCGCTATAAGATATTTCATTATTTTTGATTCGAGTATTTTGACTTTCGTCTTAACTTTTCTTGAAATGTCATTTTTTAGCTACTACGTACTTTTTTTTTTTTTTTACAACCAGTTTACTTGTTCTGGTTTAGGTAAAACCATGTGAACTCACTGTATTAACTGATATAATTTTTGACAAAAAATTTCTTTCGCAAGGCCCTGCTTATGGATAAATAAGAATTTTGATGATAATTCAATTTTAAAATATTCACAAAAATTACCTGTTTTTCATTCGTAAGGCATTGACAAAACAACTTTGTCATTAATCATGAATTTACCCCCTTGAATGAATCTATAAAAAATTTTCTGCCTATAGACATGGCTGCAAAAAAAAACATCTTAGTTCGTAACGTGTATGATAACAAAAAAACTCATCAAGAAACTCAAAAAATCTTAGAATACTTATTTTTCTTTTCCATAAGTTTTATGTATAGCATGTTTTTCATGGACTTATTCATTTTTAACTACATTTGGCTGTACATTATTGAATAAATACTGATCCTTCATTTTATAAGGACAAATGCTCATTTCCTCTTGAGATGACGCCTGATATTTTCTCTTTTGATGATGACATCAAATTACGTAGTTTTCATTGCTATGATTCACAGCTTGGAAAGTCAGTTTTTTTCTTTTGTTGTCGATTTGTCGTCAGCGGTGCTTCTCTAAAATATTGCGTTACAATTTAATTAATAAATATTTGTTTCTCTGCGTGCTTCCAACACTTACAGTCTACACGAAGACTTGCGTAAGAGGTGAAACAATTATTTAATATTTTATCAAGTCTCGTCTTCGATCTACTATGTCGACGATGAAAATAAGGGGCACGAGTGCAGAACTGAGAGGAGGGGATAAATATTAATCAGTGGTCTAATTTTTTAATAAATTACAGAAGAAGTGATTGCAAAAGATTATAATATAACTATCGATCATCATTTCACTTTATCCAAATAAACTTCATGTCATTCCACTTTCTAACCATTATTCTTGGATGAATATATTTCAAGTTCACGTCATCTATTGAACGCACATTACCACCTTGTGTGTGCGACGGTTCGCAGTATGTTCGAAAATGCATTGTTTGGTTCGTAATTATTCGTTTTTTCTTCTCACCTTTGCTCTTACCTATGTAGCCTACAAAATCTTTCTTTCCGTGTTTTGGTTTTTTTTTTCTCCTTTCTTTCATTTCTCGTCGCGTAAGCAAGAAGTTTGATGATTTGTGCTTGCTTTTTTCCTGTATCGGCAGTTCAAGAATGCGTCTTACGCAAAATCAATTATCACAGAATAGAAATAAAAAATTTTCTAATGGCAGACAGAGTGTCAACTAACCATTCATAAAAATTCGGGATGTAGCCTATTGCTGAGTTTTTTTTTTTTTTTTTCCACACTAACTATTTACCAATGCTCATTATGTAAATACCGTTTGTTGAATTTGGAAATGGATTAATGGCTGAATGAAAAGGTTCACCGCCATTACGAACCAATTTCTCATTTTTTGATACCAATTAGTTGTTACTCTGTAGATTACCGAGTGTAATAATGTGTGTGATTGTTGATGGTAGTGAAAAGTTAATTGCCGGAGTTGTGTGAACTACTCGCTAATTGTCGGCGAATTTTATCGTATTATATTGAGCTCTTTCGATGGAACTACTTCCAAACAGATGTTTTATAGTCGGACGTTCGGGTTCTTTGATGAATGATGAAAAGACGATAAGGGAGTTTTGTTTCATCCAAGTCCACGATTTTCAATTCGATCTGTATACCTAGATGTTGTTCTTTTTTTTCCCCAAGATTTTTCGTGTTGTTGCATCCAGTTTACGTACCTACAGCATTTAAATTATGAAAACTGATGTAATGAGGTTGCATTTTTTGATCAGTATTATTCTTTGAAGCTGTAAAATACCAATTTTAATTTTGTGCGTCCCTCTTTAGTCTCTACAAATCCATTTAAAGTTGTTGCAAAATTTTGAAAATACGTGTTAAATAATATATATATAAAAAAAAAAAAAAAGATTTTCAATGCAGTAAAAGCAGAACAATGTGTTACAGTATTCACAGAATTACAGAAAACCAAAAATTTCTTTGGTGAAATTTAAGCAGAATTTTCAGACTGGTTTTTTATTCTTCTAGAATGGATGTATCATATTTTTAGGGATGCCTCTACATCCTAAAAGATACATAAAAATTAGGTTTTTCAGAATTTTTGACCATTGTTATCCGGTGAGATTATAACTATTGTTTTTTTTTGTTTTTTTTGTATTCTTGTTGCCCACGTGCTCGATGTAATTTGATTATAGTATTATTTAATCACGCGATTGAATTCAATTCGCATGTAGTAACCTACAATACTACGCAATCGTTCAAAGACTTCACGTTAGCAGCCTGGTTTCCATACTTTTAACTTCTCTTATCGAGATCCCTACTGCCATTAAAAAATCAAGGCGTTTTATAGACACGAATTAATGTATTATTTTTCTTTTTCTTTTTTTTAATCTTTTTACGCATTAAAAGTATAGCTGTAGGCTTTGGATCTTACTACTTGAAATTCGAATTTATTTTGCCTTCGATACGATATAGTTTTCAGATAGTAATAGGTAGTCGATTTTGATCCCCGGTATTGCAAATTTATCTGATGAAAGTATAGAAAAAAAAAAAACTCGTTTGATTATTCGTGAAAGGCTTCACGTAGTACTCTGAAAATTTGACATCACAGTTTTCTGAAGCCCTTTACATGCAAATACAGTAAATTGACTTGTCACAGTTACGAAAAATTGCCCGTAAAATAAGAATCCTTTACATTCATTTATAATTTTAAAATTCGATAATTTTACAAACCGAAGTGTGTTTCATTGAAAAATTAATATTATTGCTTTATGGGCGTGAAAATTTAGGCAAAAAATTTTTCATGAAATTAAACGCACTCATTGAGTATTTATAGGTACATACAGAAAAATTATTTTCGTCGGAAGAATTTTTCATGAATGCTCAATGAGATTGTTTCTTCTTGGAAATAGAAAGTTTTGTTTAATGAGCGACGTTCAATTTTAGTCTTCATATAGCGCAGCCAACGATGGACACAAACTTGAAAAATTTGTAAATTTAAATTTAATCAGAAAGTGTCACCTGATGTAATATGATGATTTTCACGTCTTCGTATCTTGTATCGCTTTCGAATTTTGGCGTCTTTCGTTTTTACTTAATTATTGTGTAATTATTATAATTTTCGCCGATGATCACGTTTTCTGTGGTATAATTAATTCAGTTCATAAGTTAATAAAAATTCTTTGTTTACGATATTTGCATGGTTTGAGCAGCGGAAGAGAAAAATCTGCATCGCAATACTTGTAAATAAGTAATGAACCATCGTTACAAAACTCTATAAGTAGCAAAAAAAAATTTGATCCTCTTCAACTCTTTAAAGAAGGAAAAAAAAAACAAAAAACTGAAGAGAAAATTCGTGCATATCTTGTTTTGCGAGAATCGTGATCACATATACCTATCGTATAATACGGAAATTGAGATTATTCAGAACTCGTTCGTTTACCTTCAAAATAGGTTTTCTTATTATTAGTGATGTAATCTTTCTTGTTAGAAGATCAATAACGCTGTAATGAAGCATTTTGTGGATTTATCAGGGACCCAAAAATTTAGACTGTTTTAGGGTGAATAGAGTTTCCTCGGGTAACAGTCCTAATATATACTTACATATATCTTTTTTTAATGATCATCGGCTCCGTGGCCATTTTATTCAGTAACTGGAGAATATTGATGTCAAGATGTGGGAGGGGGATGAGCAGTATTCGGCAATCAGTGGTCTGCCAGTATGATTTTTTTCAATCGCATGTTAGTGCACCAGAAAAATACCGTCATTTTGGGTCGGGAATATGATGGCGGTCGGTCCTCCCGAGCACCCAATTAAATTGTAAGCTTAGGTACCTTGAATTCCGTACCTGCAAATATGCCGTATGTTTTTAGTACGGTATTTAAAGAATAAGGAAGAGTGAATTTTTGATAAATTCAAATATTTCATCCTAAATATGATCGCTCAAGTTCATTCGCATTACTTGTCTGTCTGCACCAGTATAAACTGAACTGAGAACCTGCAGGAATTTTCACTGTCCATTTGCAGTATAAATGGGCTAAAGTTTATGGAAAATTTTTCATATTAACATTTGTTGCTCTGTTGATGAAACAAAGCTTTTGGACTCTTAAAATCCAGTTCAATCAGTCCAACCTATGTGGTATGGACAATCTTGGCAATTGTCCAGAAGTGATACGTTTGAGAGAACCACCAAATATTTTTTGGGCAACGGTTAATAATTTTCCATATTTTGACGCTAAAACTTGAAGTATCTTATTTTTCCTTTCCTCTTCCTTTGAATGAAAATGTTAACTAATCTAATGTTTTCTAAGCTGCAAGAATGCTCGAATAAGAGCTTGCACTCAATTTTATCATAATTTTAAAAATAATCACGAGTTATATAGAGTTAGAAAAATGTGTCCACAAATTATCGACCAATTGAAAATATTTTCAAGTGAAAATTTGTTATGAAAACGTTATGCATTAATTATTAGAACTGATTCTTGTTAAAGTGAAAGGCAACTCGGTGTTCTCTCCTTATCAGAATTCTAATTAATTAAATCAAACAGTTATCAGAAACAAACATAAATTTAAAAATCATATAGAGCGTGGAAAACATGCACAAAAGCAATTAGATAAAGTAAATGTTAAAGTTCGAAAAAAATGCAATTCATATCTGTGTTATCATTGGTGATTGGATCTGCAGTTGCTACCATATACATAACTGCTGAAAACAATTAAAGAGATGTAGTGTTAACAAGTATGTAGCATCATATAATACAATAATTTACGTGTGTTTACTCTGTATAATATCGTCAATTTACTTTCGACTATCAATAGCTACATGGTTCAGCCCTCATTTGTGAATCTTGCGCCTATTTACCTCGAGGATAGGTAGTAATAAATTAGGTTAAAAACGAATTTTTAAAAGATACGCTTTTTTTATTTTTTGGCTTTAGCTTCATGCGAAATAAACATTATTATGTTGCGGAAGGTTGGCTACAGTATTGGTATATTTTAAAATCGCAATAGTGAGTAGAATAGAAGTTTATAATAATAACAAGACAGAAATACCTGCGAAAGAGAAAAATAAAACAACTGATAAAACGGATATGTGTGTATGTGTACGTGTGTCGCAACACGTGAAATCAGCGCTGAAGTTGGTCATCCGGTGTACTTCAACAAATTGAGTGAGTAGAATAAAAGCGTATAAAAAATAGTGGGTTTTCAGTCTTCAAAAGGATTAATAGATAGTTTGCTGTTGATTTAGGAAATAACAAAACCAAAAAAAGAAAGGTAAAAACCTGAATATTTACTGCTTATCCTCATTATTAGAGCAATCATTGAAGGTAGTAGTTTTACATAAAATTCCATCTTTTGAAATTTTTAACATTTTGCCTCTCATTTAATTGTCAAAAATGTCAATGGACAATATTATTTGCGTGGTAATTTCTAATTATCTATTTTTCTTTGAGTTTTTAGGAAATGATTTGAATGCAATACTTATTTCACTTTTTGATTTTGAGAATAAGTCTTATTTTTTCATTGATTTTATGAAATTCGTTAACTTTATGAGTGTTACACTCAATGTCGAATACCCTGTATATACATATTCCGCTTCATCTGGTGAATAATTTAAATTCAAAATTTTCGTGGAGCACAGTTCAAACGCTCTTTGATTGTCCTTGAAAAAATGTGACGATGAGAAGTACCTTGATATTTAAGAAACTGACAGTTTTACAAGAATTTTCGATGAAATTTTTTTTAATCAGATGCTATCAGATTAAAATCATATTTCTTGCTCTTCTAGTTATCAAGGTTCGAAACTGAAAGTTGACGACTCACACCTTGTAGCAGATTATTTTCAATAAGAACTCTTTCATCTTTAATTTTTTTGCAAGATACCTCTCTTACGATTAACTAATTTCTGTCGTAAGTGTCATTTTCACATCGATATTTTGTTCCTACAACTTATTGTAAATTGTCTTACAGACCTAGGTATTTATTTCAACGAACGAGATCGAAAAAAAAAACTTTCTTTCGCCCCTCCTGGGTACAATATTTGTGGGCACTTGGGTTAATTTTTTTTTCTTGTCATCAGTTTTATTGATGCATATTTTCGTTGAAATTAACTTCGGATGATCGAAACCGTATCATCAAATACGTTTTAATATTGAAAAAGCTATTTGCATAATGAGATTCTGTGCAGATTTAATTACTTCGTGATTTTATAAATGACTTCAGTTTTTTTCCCCCTCTATTTTCTTATTTTTATTTTTATTTTTTTGCCCCAAAATCGTGCGGGTAATACAGTCAATTTATTTTTATTTATTTTGCTGAAATTATTAGTATAATACCGTTTGAAGTGTTGATTGTTTTTGTTTCTGTTTTTTTCCCTGGAGTGTAAAACTTTCTTCTCATTTTATATGACTTCTCTTTGAATAAATGCGGAACTGAATTTTAAAGAACGGTTACAATAAAAGGATAACGTGCATAGGTGAAAAGTCGTTTGAAAAAATGATTCGTATTCGAATTGTGCGATGATTGTGTCATGAGTGAATAACAGTAATGGTCTATTGTACTCGGTGACTTCACTGCATTCTACGTACATCTAATGAAAATAATCGACTTACATATTTTTGACCCGTACCATAAACGAGCGCAATTTCATCATTGATCATGTATAATTTTGATGTTAATTTGTTTTCTCTGATACATACTGTATGCAGGTGTCGCAACAGTGGTATTCGAATATTAATCGACGGATAGAAAGCGGTAAGACTAATATAAAAATTTAAATCGACGTGTACATTGTTGTTCATTCTGAAGATTGAAATTGTCTTGAGCACGAAATTTTCTAATATGAGTAGTTTAGTCCAAATTCTATCGATGAATTGTACTTCGGATTATTTTTTCTCGTTTTGCCTTGAATTTTGAATAAACTGGATGAAATTATTCTATTTTATTACCCCGGGAGGAAACCAATAAAAATAAATAAATTTACGTTATAAAATTAAAGCGATTTTTCTCAAAATAAAGACTTGTATAATGTATAATATATGCTCCATGCTATAATCTTGAACATATGCTCAAATAAATTTTTACGAATGTTTTTTGCTATGATATCATTAATTTGTTGTAGTTTCCGAAAAATTTTACATATAAATTTTCATCAGTGAAATCAAGTTTCCAACTTTGTTTTGATTTTTCAAATACTTAAATGAGGCTACGTTTTTTCCAGAGCAACTATACGTCATTCTTGGCTAAGGCAGCCAAATCTGTGCAACTTCTTAGTCAGATATTTCTAATATTTGCTGAAATTTCACAAAAAATATTTGATTTTTTTGCATCTTATGCAATTCTTATGATAGTCAATGTGGCGACTCCCTACTAGTGGTGATGGTTGTATTTAAACACTTGCTGGTAGGTTGTGTGGCTAGTTCCTACATATAATAGGGCAAACACACTTTTGGTTCAACCTAGTGATGTTATATTGAAGCATTTTTGAGTATCAATACATATTGATATTTTGACCACATGTATCAATACGTATCGATACAGTATCGTATTGAAAATTCATAATTTTTTTTCTTGATAAAATAGAAATATCTCTCTTCCCTGTTCCGCTGTTCCACATATCAAGCCATTAACCATGGTAATTATTAAATATTAAGAAGAATATACTTTCATAATCTGTTCTGTCTGCTGGTGGCCTGGCGCACTTTCTGTATTTTTATTTTTTTATTTTGAAGTGTAAAATATATCGATACATATTGTGAGTATCGAGCAATGTATCGATACTTCAATACAGCTATGTGTATCGATACGTATCAATACATATTGAATTTTTTAACATCACTAGTTCAACCGGGTTATGCATCTCACTGTATATAGTCTATTTTTTGATACTGAACTAGGCTCACACACACCACAAGGTCATTGTAGATGTGCGCATGCGCTACTTGCTGCACTCTACAAGAGGTGACCTCAATGTGATCCACGATGATTGAGATCAGCGCTCTCTCTTGGACATGTAGCCAAGTGTTGTGGCTTGCCTGCCTGCCTCTCTAAAATGTGAGTGCGTTGAGCAGAGTGTAGGGGTGGTTGGTGTACAGGGCATGTTGTGGCAATGTTTGGGAGGCGCATCTGCCACTACCCTTTACGCACCTGCCCATCATACAGTTTGCTCCATCTCCATTGTTCTTACTTGCGCTCCATGGTACTGTGGGGGGAGTGGTGTGGCGGCCATCCACACAATAGGCTTCACTCTCGATGTCTACCATCGGCACAGTGGCCAAATGAATACGGTGTGCAGTTTTGGTAAATGGCAATGGAGCATTAAATATTCTGCCCGAGCCCTACTGAACGTCAATAGAAGTTTTTTTCTCGATTCTCAAAACTTTGTCAGCACCTTAGTTTTTTAATTTTATGATTCGACTAGGTACATATAGAGCTAGAATTCAGTTCACGCTATTATGAAATTTCACAAACTACCGCAACACTGTACCTTTATTATTCTTTTTTTTTTTCAAAAATAATTTATTTCATAAATATCGAACTTATCATTTGCGTTCCTTTGAAAATTCTCGATGAATCACACACGTAGCTTCATTTAGTTTATTTTCAATATAATTTGTACAAAAAACATTTGCTATTTGTCGTAATATTTGCGGAAAATGAATAGGTATTACTTTTTCATAAAGGAGAACCCGTATTCTATCGGTTGTAGTGTAGGTATCGGATACGGGCGATTATGATTTCGCAGATTTATTTAACTGCTCGTGCTCAAATTATTGTTTGCTGCATTCTCACCGTCGAAAATCACAATTCTACGTGTGACCTGACAGGCCCACTTGATTTTATGCAAGCCTAAAGTAAACATTATAATATTACGCAAACTGTATACGATGTTGCCGGCACCTACATGCAAGCGAACGGTGAGCACCTTCATATAGTTTTGAAAACTGCAAAATAATAGGACATTGGACAAAAGTAAAGTAGGCTACCTGTATTAAACTAGCTTCCTTATGGATGAGATTAGAGTAATGGCAACGGTTGTACAACTAACGAGTGGCACCAGAGGCTTTTGAACGAATGCCTGCTGTAGTCAGATTTTTCTTCGTTGGTGATCAAATTAACATTTTTTTAAAAACCGCACTCGCTTCAGTTATTACTGGTGATGGATATAAAAGATAATAATTAATCTATTATTTGACCGGTTCGTTTTCAATCTTTTCTTTTTTTTTTTACAAGTTTTGTAAGCAGAATCTTCACTACACTTTCTGTCTGTCATTAAAAGTTTTTGATTGCTGTTTAATTTTTTTAGATTGGCGATGATATTTGTGATATTATCTGCTTTTCCAGAATATAGAAAAATATCGATATAACATTCGAATTCTTTAGTCCACGAATATAACCACTTTTGTATTTTATTATTTTTTTACTTCCTGTTTATTACATTTCAGTGGATTGTTTTTGAATAATTTTGCGCAACAATATTTAGGATTTTTCCATCATATTGTCCCAGTATATTTTATATTTTCACAGATTGTGTTCTATAGCTCAACCTCTGAACGAAGATACAAAATTCTTTCGAGTTCCTCTGCCTAAAAGAATTTAAGTAAACATTAGGTGTTGATTGCATTCAAGTCAGTGTAGTAACATATTATCAATATCGAACCATTTTATATTAGCTTAAGAATTAAAACTGCTCATATCTTAACTGTAAGAGGAAATGATTACATTTTTCAGTTTGGAACTGGTTTTCTTCAGATTTTATTTATGGTAGGCTGGAGTTGGAACTTGTTTAAGGAATTAGGAAAAGTAAAGAAAAGTCACGCTAAAAAAAAAGCTCAACTGGATGCGTACATTACTACCGAGGTAGGTAGTTGTAGAAGCCGCACTTAAGATTGCATCAGTTTTTTGTTTTTTTAAAACACTTTCATTACAGTTGTGTAATGTAATAATTCAATCGTAAGGAGACACGTATTTCACAAAATATTATTATCTAAGTATTAACTTTTTCATTTTTTGTGTCAGTATTTTACTTGTTTATAGTAAAATATTACGCAAGTAATTGGTAATCTAAATAGTATGTCTATCTTCTCCATGTATCTAATAAAATCTCAATTGATGTAACAAATAGAATAAAAATTTAAAAAACCTTTTTGGTAAGAAGGAACCGATAAAATACATGTTTAGGCTGATCTATATGTGGTTAAAAATTTATTAGGCTTCCACAGGAACAATCATGATGTACAAAGTGGTTGATTATAAAGGTTGTAGCATATATAGTTGTAAATGATACGTGGAAAAAAAATTATTACAATAAGTTGACTTATATTAGTAAGTAAATTATTTCAAAATTTGGAAAAGCAAACATCAGTTGATAATTCGTGAGAATTATGGGATTTGGACGTAGACTTTTGAAGGCTGGGTGGTGGTACTGTAAGGCCACTTTATTGAAGACGCTTCCCCACTTTTTTTAGGGATAGGGGTGGTTTTTTTTTTTTCTTCAGCACAAAAATGCTGGATTGTGCCAAGGAGTTCGAACAGTGCCACTGTATATGAATGTTCTAAAAAACAAAGTAAGTAGGCTACAGCTTAAAATTTTTTACGGACATTCTCTTGTTGGGGAGCATTGGTTGGTCAACCTTCTTGGTCTAGGATGACGCTTCCTCAATGGTGTGGGTAAAGAATTTCTAGACTTGAATAGGGAAATACGCCATTTTGGTTTTCACTGATTCCGAGCACCGTATCATTTGTTCCACTAAAGATCTGCATCGTCAACGGAACCAGTGTAAATCAAAATGGTGTATTTCATTTCTGAAGTTGCGATTAAAGAGTTCTTTCGTCTAGAAGGATCATAGGAACTCTCTTTAAAACTTAAGTCGCTGCTCACTAGAGTAGGCCATTCATTCTTTAATTGCTCCTGAAAGTTTGTACCTACTCCGTATTCAGTACCTAGTATCTGTGAATTTTGTGTTCCTTAAGACTCCAGATGTGAGCATAGATAGTAAATGGGGCCCGAATTTTTGTAACTCTTCAAATGGGTTGTGGCTCTAAAAAGTTTGAGAACCTCTGCACTAAAATATCATCAAATGATTTTCCGTTTGAAAAAACAATTTTAAAAACCTAATATTTTTTTGTGGCAAAACATTGGCGTTTTCCATTTATCCCGTCAATCTTTGTATTTTTATTAATTTGATAGTTCCAATTCTTTTGCAAATGTCATTTTCAGAGATTAGTGTTGTCGTCCTTTCCGATTTTTATATGCGAATGTTTTTCATCTCGTCGGTTTTACATTTAGTTTGATAATATTTGTTGCATAAATATATGCTCATTCACTTATAAAAGTGCCAATTTTTTTTTTTTTTTCAATTTACGAATTTCTTTATTTTTTGTACTCATAGAAAAATTAAATTTATGTCCGTTTTAGCATTTAACCCATTTTACTCAAATCGTAATCTAGACGAAGAGTATAAAATAATCATAGTAATTATTTTTTCCCTCATAATTCTGAAAATGGCTTTTATTTGTTCTCAGTTACAAAATCCGAATCTCTATAACTTCGCGAGAGAATTAATAAGTAGTCCCTTCCTGTAAGAAACATTGTTTGCGAATGAATTTTTTTTTTTTTTCAGAATATAAATAATTACATTGTAAACATTAATAGTACCCATTAGACGTAGTTCCATTGTCGCTTCAAATGTAAATTACCACCATCTGTATTAAAAGTAGCCCAAGGAAGACTAGACATAGTGTTTGCTTGATAACAACTTCCCATTTCTTGCGAGTTTATTAAGAAACTAATTATTTTACCCTATGAAAAAAATTCGAACTGTATTACTCAAACTAAGATGTTTTTAATCATTCTTTTCCTTCATCTTCTCTAATTGAGTCAGTACAGGAGAATGATTTCAAAAATAAAACAGAATTACATTAAATTTTAATTAATTAATTTATCATTATTCCTATTCGAATACTGTATTGTGTCGGCTTTTGTATTAATTTTACAGAATGTGCAGATTGGTACATGATTGGCCTTTGTTGAAACAAACGAGTTCTATAGCTAGCGAAACAGCCTCTCATTTTCAAAAAAATGTTCTTTCTGTTTTGTTTGATTTTTTCGGTGTAATGTCACCAATAAATTTGCAATCGTCGCATTTCATATTAAATTTTGACAATAGTTAAAGTAACTAGGTTACATGTTAATACTGTAGATTTGTATTTGTGTCATCGAAAATTTTACTTACGACTCTGAAATAACTTACTGTTTTTTCTTTTTCTTTATTTCATACTATTTTACATAGGTAGGTATGTAAAGATTGGAACAGAAACTTTTTTCCAAAATATCCTGACTTAAGTTTATATGGTGTAGTTCCTGTTCATCCAAATTATAGAATGAAATTCGAAATTATATGTCTTCGTTATTTTACGTTGTTCTTGAAAAAATATTTCGGACTACAGGACGAGAGTCAAAACGTCTCATTTTTGGACTGTGCTACGATAAAAAACATTTTTTTATTTTTTAATTTCGATATTATTCTATAAAAATTTCAGTATAGAGGGACTATTTCTTTTCCAGTGTCGTAATTGTTTTTTTTTTTTATTTTTTTTTTTTATTTTTTTTTTTTGGTTTATAAGTTTACAAAGTTAGCCCGTTTCCCTGTTCGCTTGCTGTTGGGGCGTATTTTTTTTTACATTTGCAGCTATTTTTGAATATCTCTGACTACCTATTCATACAAAAGTAGGTAATTGTTGCATAATTTTTAATGTAATAGCTTGGTATATTAGTTTTTCACAAGATATTTCTAGCATAAAAAAATACGAAAATTCAGAGTTGTTGGAAGTTAAATTCATTACTTATATCTGGAAAAGATTTGTAATTTTTAGAGAAATATTTATATTTTCATCTACCAAAAGTTGGAAGCCGTAGAAGGGGTGAATGGATATTATGTTCCAGAATTTCTTTCATTGATGAGTTCTCTTTTCCTCTTGATTTCATCTCATTCAAAAAATAGCTAGTCAAGCAGCAGAAGTGAATAAGAAGACAGGGAATAAGAATAAAATGTGTCTCATCTCAGCTGTCTTATTTTTTATTTATATTAAATTTTTTCAAACTTACACCGCTCTTAAAACAATTTCATTTATATTGTTTTTAAATTGATTTTTCCGTTTTAGGCCATTTTAGAAACAAAATTTCTACAAAAAAAAAAGTTTATGGTAGGTAACTTAAGATGCATGGGTTTAGTTGTTTTTTTTATGAAACGAAAAGCACTTTTATTTGGACAATTAACGTCATTTTCGTACATATCAAGTAGGTTGTCTAAAAATCATCGAAATTTGGAACAGGCCAAAAATGAGCATCATTAACCCCAGGCCTGACTTCAGAATTTCTTCTTAGGAAGGGATCGAATCACATTTTATCAAGGGAGGGGTTAACAATTTTCTGCGTATTTCATGGACGTAAAATTGGAAAAATCGAATAATTGTGTTTTAAACTGAGATTTTTATGGCGCTAGGAGATTATACACCCAATCCTCCCCATAAAACCGGCCTTGATTAACCCTATTCTTTTACGCTGTAATGTAAGTTAAAATAGATAAGTATTTATATATTCAAATTTTGATCAGTTTCAAAATTTTTCATATTTTTTGAGTAGGTTTTAACAAAATTGGTGTGAAATTCCGCATGAAAAATATTAAATAGAAGCTCTCAATGTAGCCTAAAGGTTGTCGTTTATCTACATGTCTAGGAAAAATTTATTTCCGTTTTCCATGAATTTTACAGAAGTGCATCTATGATTCACCATATTTCAATTTGAATTAATTTTTATTGACTTGATTTCGTGTCTTAAAAAAAGTTTTCATTTTTGAAGTATTGAAACATGCCGTACTATTTGATATAGTCTGTGATCGCATTCGTTGTTGCGAATTATTCTCTTCGAAATCATTTGTCGGTTACCAATCACCATTTTTTTCATATTTTCCTCTCCCTTCTTCTTCGCTCATAATGAATTCTAGTCAGATGCGAACTAATTTGAAGTGTCGAATACTAATACTCAAGTTGAGAAAGAAACGAAGTAGTCGTGACTTACTGAATTATAAGTAGGTAGTTGAAACACGTATAAAAATGTTTGAAAAGATCTCAACCATTGCGAACTAAGAAAATGAGGTAATGGTGTTTCACCAGCAGTTTTCGTAAAACATTTTACGCGAATTGTTGAGCACCAATTAGGCATTGAATTTGGAACTGTGTTAATAGGCTCACGTAAACTTTTGGAAGCGAAATTAGAATTTTAAAAGCAATAATATGCAGCCTCTCAGCGTCTACGCACGCAACGCTCTTTCCGCGTTTTTCAATTTATTATTGTGCTCATTGTGGGCAGATGCTTGTATTTGATTGGCTATCAATCAAATAATCTGTCCTTTTTTTTTTTTCAGGAAAGATTCCTCAGAAACTCACTGTAAAAGAATATTGTCTCGAAGTTACTGTCAAATTTTTTTTCACTTGCGTACAACTTTTTTTTTTAAATTATGAAATTCAAAAGTTCCTGTCCAACGCTTGCTTTTCAATAGATTAATTTTACATAGAAAAATAAATCGGTCTGTGAAATTGAACGCAATTCTCTGAAAATAATTTTAGTTTTAAATGGTTAGTAGCATTATAGGTCACAGTTGTACCTATTTTTAGAAATGACGAACATATTCGTCCACACATTTTCAAACACCAAAAATGTAGATATTTATCAACAATAATCATCCTATAACTCTTTATAAACAACCACTAAATTACCCGTATTTGATTTTATAAATATAGATATATTACCATTACATTCATGACCTACTTGTGCCTGTCCCTCGAGTACTCGACGAGTCAGCACAACCCTATAATAACAACACCCTACCTCACTTAGCCTATCCGACACGTACGTTTTCATACCCTGAACAAGTATATAATCTCTTGATTCAGTGGAAAAAGACACAGTTCCTTGACAGCTACTTCTAAGTACCTGGAACCTCTCTTGTAGAAGTCTCTGGTGAACAGATAGTCTTGCGTGTTGGATTGTGATTGTATATGTATAAATATTAACGTATGAATATAAGTACTGTAATGTACAAATTATTATTTTATTAAATATGTAAACTCACTCGAGGGTTTTAAAATATTATTGAGTCTCTATTATATGTTAAGGTCCACTATAGTTTGTGGATAATAAACTTAAATTACTTGTAGAAGTATTACTGCTTTTAGTACGTGATATTTCGTGTATGGTGTAACATCGAAAGTGGTTTTAATTAGGTACATTACCACTTCTTTTGGCCATTACATTATTGGCGCCAACTGGTCTGCTATTGCAAATCGAACTCTCGCTCTAGTACCTATTTTCTGGAGTTGCTGATCAAAGTTGCTGTTTCAATTCCTCTAATCCTAAGTACTTTGCTCTAACCTTGAAAACTCTAGTTAAGTACTCAATGAAAAAGGCGTAAGGCGCGCTCTTGAGGAAAGGAAGTAAAGGTTACTTGCAAGTGGAAAAAGATCAGTAGTGAAAAGAAAAACCAAACTTCAAAACCAACAAAGGATATTTATTATACAAAAATAAGAAAGGTAGGTGTATATATAAAAAACCAAAGGGTAAAGAAGACTTCGGTGACGGCAGCAGATCAATCAAGCTCCTGTTCAAACAAAAGGAAAAACAAAGTAACAATTAATATTAATTATAATTCGCATCCCTCCCTTAAAATTAAGATTTGTTAAATAATTGTAAGTCGCGAAAAAAGTTTATTTTTATGAATGAAACTTGGGAAAACCTATCCGAACCCAATACTACTAAAACAAATTTAATTTGGCTCATCTAAGCTAAAAATTTTGAATTAATTAACGTGTGTCAAAATTTAAATATAGAAGTTGATAAAAAATATTTCTCTTGTATTAAAACCCAAGAGGATATCCTATAAAAAATTAAATCTAGTAAAGAAATTCAAAAACTATTAAGCCCTGAAAGTATAAAAATAATTTTAGAAACAACACAAAAACCTCGTGAACAAATTCCCGAATTAGAAAATCCCATAATAAGAAAACATTTTAATCCCAGTAATACGTCAACCCCACTTTTGGAAAATTTGGATAACCCCTCACCATTTCCAAGAGTTAGGTCAGCTATTAATTTAGCCAATATTACTGAGGGCTTAGAAAAATCTGACGAAGATTTCTTCACCCCAGAACTTCCCTACATACCTTTAGAAAATAAAATGATAGGAAAGGCTGCAGTAAACATCAGACCTTCCCTATATGGGCACACCCCAACTGAAGATATTGTTTCATTTTTAATAGGATTCGAAAATGAGGTGGAATCATTCAATTGGGATGCCAACATGAAATTCAAAAAAATAAGAATTGCATTTTCTGGCCTTGCTAAACAAATTTTTGAAGATAGAATCCAAAAAAACCCCGAATGTAACAATTGGCAAAACACTAAACAAAAAATCCTGGAAGTCTTTACTAGAACCAAACCCCAACTACGCGAAATACTGTACGGAAGGAAATATAATGGTGAAGCTGATTTCCCTGCATACATTATGTTCGTGAAAAGAATCTTAAAACAAATTGAACCAGATATTACTGAAGAGAAAATAATCGAAAAAATAATGCCTAATCTTCCAGAAAAGGAAAGAGTTTTTTTGATACAAAAAGAACCAAAAACAATTCAAGAACTCGATAAGGCCTTCTCTAAATACTTAGAGTTTAAAGACAAAGTATTTGGACATTCAGACCCCCTCCTACGGAGAAAAATCAAACAACTTGAAAAAACTATTGAGGAATTAAAAGCTGGAAAAATGGAAAAGAAAACTGAAAAAATGTAAATTTAGTATCATCCGATCCAGTCTGGAAAGCTGAGATGGAAAAAATGAGCGCTGCAATAGCGAACATTTCAAAATCTCAAGAATCCAGGAAAAATAAAAATACTCCAAATAAAAATAATAATAATGAACAAAATAATTACAACCAAAACCAAAATCAAAATAGGAATAATAATAATAATAACAACAACAATAATGGTAATTGGAACCAGAACCAAAACTGGAACCAAAACAGTCAAAACCAAAATCAAAATTTTAACCCTAATTATAAAGGTAGAAATTTTAACCCAAACTTTCGTAGAAACAACTTCCCTAGAAATAATAATGGTTACTACTCCAACAGAGCTCCAAACTGGAACCAGTTTGGCCCTCCAAGTTGGAATTCAAACTGGAATAACGCTCCAGAATGGAACGGTATATCATTTAATACTCCCCAAAATCCCCCTTATGTGGCTGCAAATACTCAAATGATTGCCCTTCTGGCACCATTGATGGCAGCTCCACAACACCAAAACTACCTCCAAACATCAAACCCTCAGGCTTGCCAAAATAATTGCTCAAAAAACTAATTGTCCCCCTTACAGATGACTCGTCAGCTGTAAGGGATGTCTCGAATGAAGAATCGAAACAGGTTAACAATGTTAGTGCGGAGAAATTTCAAAATAAAGGGTAGCAGAACCAAATGTAAATTTCACCTCCCTTTTGCCATTTGTGGTAAACAAATACTTAGCCTAGTTGATCCAGGTTCGGAACAGACACTTACAGATGAAAAAGTTTTAAAGAAAGTCAATTTTACGGAACCAATCCTGCTAACAAAAATAAGATTTCATGGTGCGGATAGCCAACCTCTTGAGGTCATAGGAGTAACCAATGTGATTTTTTCCATTGATCATTGCATTTACCCACATCCCACCTTTGTTGTCCAAAATTTGGTAAAACCGGTCATATTGGGTTATGACTTCTTGTCAACCCATAAAGCCAAAATGGACTTCTCTAAAAACAAATTCACTTTACCTTGTAGTGATGAAGAGTGATGTTTTGACATGCCTGAATACCACAATTACCCTATTGAAAAGGAAAATAAATTAGGTTATGTTAAGCCCTTTAAATACTATGCCCCCCAAACTTTTAAAATTGAGGCAAATTCAGTGCTAATTTTAGCAACTTTGCCTGAGCACCTGGAGTTTCTGTGTGAAACATCCATGGAAGAAAAACATAATTTCTTTGTAATTGTATCAGAAGACACGATAGCGGCTGTTAATCATAATAACAGACCTCACGTGATCTATAAAGGCGAATACTTAGGAAAATTTGAATTAAGTAGCGCAGTAGAAATTAATTCCTTCCAAATAGAAAAAATAACTGAAACTACTATCTTTAAGGATAATCGAGGAAATCCCATCCAAATTAACCCAAACCTTTCGCTTGAACAAAAAATAAAAATGTATGAAACAATTAACCAATTTAATAATATTTTTACGGGAAAAACAGACGAAGTTTCTGTCTATAAAGTACCCGAACAAGTTGTCCATGTAGATGATGAAACTCCACTGGTGTGTAGAAATTTCAAATTCTCACACGCAGAACATGAGGCCCTACATAAACTGGTCGATGACCTAGTAAAAGCAGGTGTCCTAAAAAAGCAAAAATCAAAATTTGAATCCCCAATTTTTGTAAAAAAGAAACCAGATGGAGTCTACAGAGTATTAGTAGACTACCGAAGAATGAATCAAAGAATTATTATGGATAACAATCGTGTCCCTACGATTGATGTTATTTGGCCGTACTTAAGAAATAAAAAATGGTTTACAACAATTAATTTAAACAGTGGATATTTACAGATTCCTCTCACGGAAGAATCCAAACAATACACTGGAATAAATGTGGATGGAATTGGATACGTATTCAATTCTACCCCAATAGGCCTAAGCATTTCCCCGTCCATTTAAAACCATCATGGATGACATATTCCACGATATATTTTGGAAAAAAATGGTATGTTACCTGAACGATGTTTGTATTTTCGGAGAAACTTTTGAAGAATGTCTCGAAAATACAAGAGAAGTGCTAAAAAGATTAAATGAAGTAAATTTAAAAATAAATCAATGTCAATTTGCAATGAACAAAATTGAAATCTTAGGACATACTGTCCAATATAACGAATTACGCCCATTAAACAAAAATATTGAGGCTATAAAAAATTTAAACCCCCCGAATACATTAAAACAATTACGATCATTTTTAGGATCGATAAACTATCACAGAAAATTAATCCCCAATCTAGCTAAAATTACTGCTCCTCTTCCTGATTTATTAAGAGGAACAGATAGCAAATCAAATGCCAAAATTAAATTAAATCAAGAACAACTTGAAATCTTCGAAAAATTAAAAGAAATAATGATTTCCAAACCCATATTGGCAATTTATGATCCAAAATTGGAAACCTGTGTAGAAGTTGATGCTTCAAAAATCGCATTAGGTGCAGTGCTGCTGCAAACTAACCCCATTACGAAGCATAAACATCCAGTTGGATATTTCTTGGAAAGAGTCCAACCTGCCCAGTCAAAATTATGTTCTTTTGACTTGGAAATGCTGGCAATTACGAATGCATTAGCCCATTTCCGTGGATACTTACTAGCACTACGCTTTGTAGTATACATGGACCATAAGCCTCTGATTTATCATCAGAAATTCAATACTCCAAGCCCAAGATTAATTAGATTAATCTCAAAATTAAATGAATATAGTTTTCAAATTAAACATATCGCCGGAAAATATAAATGTATGGCTGATATGTTGTTCCGTCCTCATGATGAACTGGACGAAATTACATTCAAAAAAGGTGAAATTTTAGTAGATAAAAAATATGGTCTCAATGATGAAGAAAAAAACGTGAATACTTTATGTAGAATTCATAACGACAACTTTGCCACATTAAACCCTGTGTTTTACCAAAATCAAAATAAGTGGTACTACCCAAGTACTACGTCCCAAAATTACTATTACCCCCCTTCCTCTGCATCAGCTTTCCCATATTATCCCGTGGTACAAACCACAACCCCACAGAATGAATTTAATCATTTTCAAAATTGCCCCAATCAAACTACGAATGTAGTCACCAGATCTGCTCTTAGAAGAGAGTCAAATCTCGATAATCAGATCGAAATAACCCCTTCTGTAACTCCCAACTCCCCGCAAATTTCAAATTCCGATATTACAGCATTTCCCCAAACAGAAGACCAAACTTCTGAAACTCTCCAAAAAATCGACCAACTCGAAAATCTAAAAACAATGCAGGAAAATGACCCGCATTGGAAAAACGTTATTTCATTATTAAATTATAATGAAATTAAAAAGGATAAAAATAAAATACGAAAATTAAATCGTACGATACAATTATATTTTCTCGACGATAATAATGTTTTAAAGAAATTACCTAACCCAACCTCATCATATGATGAAGCGGTTACTGTAATTCCTGAAAAATTAATTCCGGTAGTTCTAAAAAAACTACATGACGATCCATTGTACGGAGGTCATTTCGGAATTAAAAAAACTAAAAATAAAATAAAAAACCAGTTTTTCTTCAAAAACATGGTACAAAAAATAACAGAATATGTATTGTCGTGTCATGAGTGTCAAATGGCACAAAATTCCCCGAAAGAGGCTGGCTACCTCAAACATATAGAAATCGAAAATCCTAAACCATTCTCGCATTTAGAAATAGATTTCATAGGGAAATTTAATACCGAGTATGAACACTCTTATGTGCTTGTTGGTGTTGACAAAAGCACAAATTTCTGTACCATACGTCCAACAAAAAACCCAAATGCTTAATGCGTAATTGAGTATTTGAAATTTATTTATTACATGTATGGCACACCTGGAAAAATTTCTTGCGATAACGGAGGTCATTTTGCCAATGAATCTGTTCGCAAATTTTGTGTGGAAAATAATATCAAAATTATTTACTCCTCTTTTTACTCCCCCCAATCGCAAGGATTTGTTGAAAAAATCAACGGTGTCATTAAAAAATCACTCTCAAATCACAACCAATCAAATGAAAAAGAATGGATCGAGACCATTAATAAAATCATTTTTGCATACAACATAAGCCCGATTGAACACTTAAATAATAAATCTCCATTTCACCTACTTCATGGAAATTGAAACTCTTCTTCAAACAAGAGAAAAAATGCCGAGCTTGGCAAAAAAAAGCATTGGAAAAAACGCAAAACATTATAACGCACACCACAAGATCATTGACTTCAAGCCCAACAACCTTGTTTTGCTGCGTCAATCGAAAAACATCGTGAAAAATAAAATGAAGTATACCGGACCTCATAAAATTGTTAGAAAGGTCACGGATCTAAATTACATAATTCGAATTAAAACAGACGATAAAACTGCATACGAAGAAACGGTGCATGTGCGACGATTAATCCCGTATAAATCTTGTAACACTAACGAAACAAACATCAAAATAAATTCCGAAGAAAAACACGAAAACCTAGAAACCACCATCCCAACCCAAATCTTACCTAAACCAAGGGGTTGCCCTCAGAAAAAACAAAAGTAGATGTGTGTAAAGTATATTACCCGCATCTACGTGTTTTTTTACCCAAGATTTTTTTTTTACTTCTTCCCTCCCCCCTCCCTAAAAATTTGCTTAATCTTCGGATAAAAATTTTTTTTTTAAATAAAATACAAATAGAAAAACTCACCGTCAGCCCATGTCTCGGCATATCCGGAAAGAAACTCAGTTAACTGGTCACCATCTGACAAACTGCTGCCTTCGGTGGATGCTGGCGAGGCTCCATCTTCCGTAACCCGGCTCTCTGGCGAACTGCCTTCTGCAGAGGAGATACTATCTTCTATGGATGGGGTATCCCATAGAAAGGAGTGGACTATTGGCTCAGAAAATAGCCACCCTCCTCTCAGGGACATGGCACGTCCGTGCTCAGTAGCGTCATAGTGCCTGAAAAGATGGAACCCTACCATCGAAGTCGACACGTCAAGACGAGGTTTGTTATGCTTGTTCAGAAAGCGGACAAACTTGGAGCAGTCCACCCCTGTCAACAGATCTACTAAGTAGTATCTGTCCAGATGGACATACTCAACTGTCACGGTATGATTGGTCTGTTGCAACACACAAACCAACCCTACCTATAATCTGGCAAGTATGCCCAACCCTACCAACCCTTTGGTGTCCAGATTTCCTCGAAAAATTAACTTTATGCCGGTAGTCCCGAATTCTACAGCAAGAGATCGAGGATAAAAAATTCGTAGTTCAAATAACAGCTCCTTCACATAAACTTCGGAATCTGGACAACACAGAAACTGAACACTATGGCTCCAGAAGCCAAGATCTTCTTCTATCACCTCATCTGGGATACGATGAGGCTCAAACTCATTTAAAAACACACTACGGTTACTAACTGTGGAAACACGATAAAATAATGAAAAAACCCGGTGAAGAGCAAAATAAAGTCTGGCCTCACAAGGACAACATTGAAAATGGTGCATCTTGGCGAGAATTTGGTCCCCGAGGAACCAAGTCTCATTCACTTCCACCGACCCAACAGAAGTAAAAACGCGATCATTCATGTACGTTACAGGCATGATTATCAAAATAGTAAGAAAAAATAAGCGAAAGAAAACTGCAAAAATTCCACTTCACATAAAACACTGTTCGACAAAACAAAATAGAAAATTCGGAAAAAAAAAATATATAGATGTAAAATACGTGTACGTATTTTAGAGATGGCTGGCTATTTTACGTCCGTCTTATGATTTCCATAGTACGGCAGAATCGAATGTATCGAGATTTAGCTGATAAGACAGGACTGTGTAACTGCAAGTAAATTTTTATTTGATTTCATTCGTGTGCTGTGGTTATAATGTAGACGATCAAAACGTTTCTTTCTAGTAATTTTCTGCTAAACTATGTAATATGACAATCTAAGATTTAAGTAATTTTGTAATCGAGTAATGAACTTTTTAATCTTTGTATTTCACTTCTTTTAGGTAAGTTGAAATAAGTTTGATGCTAAGTATGTAAATTATCTGGTTCTTAAAATATATTTTCACTTCTTTTAGTGCAATCGAGATATTGTTCATATTTCATTCAAAAGCTGCAAGATTACTTACAAATACAAAGATTAATTCTTTTGATCAGCGATGTCGCCAGTTCGATTACAAGTTTTCATGCTTGCTGAGGCTGCTACTGACGGGAAATCTACTGTTATCAGAATAAAAAGAGTTAGAAAACCAGGGGATGAAATGTGGTACGCTTTTCCTCCTGAATTTCAATCGCTGACTATTCATGCCAAGCTGTTAGCTACGGGTTCAATGAAAGCTGCCAGAGATGCGCTTAAAGCCCGGGGACAGTATCGCACTGTAAATGTTAGCCTGTCTGAGGAGCTAGCAAAATCATATCTGGATGATGATGGTAACTTTGTTTTTTCTGATTATTTTTTGTCATCGGTAGAGACTGGTTCTTCGTCTGTTGCGCCGGTAGTGTCACCGGAGAAACAGGAATCACTAAAAGAAATAATGAAACATTTTCTGGTCGATAAATTAACATCCAAGAATTCAAACGTAGTTGCTTGGGCTGTTAGTTTCGAAAAAGAAGTAGCTCGGTTTTCTCTTGTTGGATTCAGAGTTATTGAGGTTTTTCACCTTTGCTTAGATACGTCAATGAATGACTGGTTCCTGAGTACCCAAAAGAAAATTGGTGTTGATGCCGGCTGGGCTCTATGGCACAAGGATCTTATCGCCACATTCGGTGACATATCTTGGAAACCGATCCGATTTGCTTACAATTTCCGATATTTATCGGGCTCCTTAATAGAATACGTTGTAAAAAAAGAAAAATTAATGTTAGATCTAGACCATTTTATCGCTGAAAATGTATTACTGAATTTAATAGTGTTTGGCTTGCCGGCTCATATTCAAGATTCATTGAATCGTAATTCAGTAACTTCGGTAAAATTATTAATTTCTAAATTAAAAAAATATGAGGCTGATAACCCTGCTCGTTGTACATCTTCTGAGAATGCAAATTCGACTATGTCAAAAAAAACAAATACGATTGTTCGAAATGTTAATGGTATTACTAATTATAAGAAATTTACTCCTAAAAAAAAACCATGTTCGATTTGTGATAAATTAGGGAAATCTGGTAGAATTCACTCGGAAAATGTCTGCTGGTTTAAGGACTCAAGAAAAAATGAAATTAACAAAGTAAAATCTGTAAATAATTTGGAGATAGAGTCCGAAATCAATAATTCAGATGACTTGCCAAAAAACGAGTAACGGTACCACTGATTCAATTACGTCTTTTGATTAATGATTCTATATTATGTAACGGTATTTATGATTCTGGCTCAAATATTTCATTAATAAACTATAAATTTGCAAGGAAAAATAAAATAAAAATTAACGCTTGCAACAATAATTTTAAAATGGTCAGTGGTACGGCTTCAGTCTTTGGAATTGTAAAAATCAAAGTAAAAATTTTTGATATCGTCAAATTTGTAGATGTTTTTGTGATAAATTCGATTAATTTTGATTATGATTTTTTGATTGGCTTAAATATGATAAAGGATTTTGGGTTAAACCAAGACCATGAATTGAATATCTCTCAGATTAACGTAATGGATAATAATAAAAAAATTGATCTCGGAACCGTAGTTCAGTCTGCACCGTTTACAGTAAATTTTAATGAATCTATTAAAATTAATGAATTCGAGGCAAATTTGGATCATTTAAATAATTACCAAAAGAATAAAATAACTTATTTAATTGAAAAACATAAATCTATTTTTGCGAAAAACAAATTTGATACGGGTTGTGTACAAAACCACGAAGCTTCGGTTAAATTGACTGAGCATAGGTATGTATTTCGCAAGCCGTACAGATGTAATCCTATTGATCAGAAGGAAATTGAATCTCAAATTTCCCAGTTGTTAAACCATGGTCTGATCCAGGAATCTACATCTCCTTTTGCGGCTCCAGTTACGCTGGCATTTAAAAAATATGAGTTTGGCGTTCGAAAGAAGAACAGATTATGTATCGACTTTACGGCATTAAATAAGCTTATTGTACCTGAAAGTCAACCTTTCCCATTAATAGAAGATTTAATTGTGAAGACTAGGGATTGTGTTTATTTTTCAGCTTTCGATATCAATTCCACTTTTTGGACTATTCCCTTACGCAAAAAAGATTCTTATAAAACAGCTTTTGTCACACAAAATGGCCATTTTGAGTGGACATGTTTGCCATTTGGCCTTAAAACATCTCCCGCAATTTTTCAAAGGATCCTACAAAATATTATCCGACGTAACGGGTTGGACTATTTTTGTGTAAACTATATTGATGACATTCTAGTTTTTTCAAAAACATTTGAGGAACACTTGGAGCACATTGATAAATTGTTTATGGCCATTAAAAAAGAAGGTTTTAGATTGAAACTATTAAAATGTAATTTTGCCAAAAATAACGTAAAATATTTAGGCCACATAATTAGCAATAACGTAACTAAGCCTGTTTTTGATAATGTGCTCCCTATCAAGAATTTTCCCGTTCCTCAAAATAGAAAGAATGTGCGCCAATTTTTAGGGAAGGTTAATTTTATAAGAAATATATTCCAAAGGCTGCACATATTTTAGAACCGTTACACAATTTATTGAAGAAAAACGTAGATTTTAATTGGTCAACAGACTGCCATAATAGTTTCGAAAAGATAAAAAGTTATTTATGTTCAAGTCCTTGTTTAGCTATTTATGATCCTTTAAAGGAGACAGTTTTATACACTGATGCAAGTTTGGAAGGACTTGGTGCAATCCTGAAACAAAAACAGAAAGGCGGAAATTTTCGGCCAGTCGCTTATTTTTCCAAAAAGTTAAATGTTTATCAAAAAAAGAAAAAGGCGATTTTTTTGGAGTGTCTGGCAATTAAAGAGGCCTTAATGTTCTGGCAACATTGGTTTCTTGGAAAGAAATTTGTCGTTTATTCAGATCATAAACCGCTTGAGAATCTGAATGTAAACTCTAAATTTGATAATGAACTTGGTCAGCTTATGTTTTACTTGTCTCAGTTTAATTTTTCAGTAAAGTATTTACCTGGTTCCGAGAATCAGGAGGCCGACTGTTTGTCGCGTAACCCTGTCCTCGAACATTTTGAAACGCATAAAGAACTTAAAATAGTAAATTTTATTCAATTTAATGAAATAGCTATGGACCAAAATAAATTTTCAAGAGACTATTTCCAAAAAAATAACGTAATAAAAAAATAATAATATACTCTTCATGAACGTTAGAGGTAAAAATAAAATTTTGATAACAGAAGATTTAGCGACTAAAATAATAAAGATAGTTCATGAAAAATTTGGTCATATTGGTCCTAAGCAGCTTTTGTTCCATCTTATTCCAATTTATTATTGTAAAAATTTTTTCAAACTAATTACCTCTTTCTGTCAGAATTGCGCTATTTGTACTAAAAATAAGTCCAGAGCATCTTTTCGTTATGGTTTTCTATCTCAGTTGGGCCCTGCGACTGAACCGTTTCAGATTATGTCAATAGATACAATAGGTGGCTTTAACGGAAATAATACTTCAAAAAAATATTTACACTTATTAGTTGATCATTTCACACATTTTGCGTACATTTTACCATCAAAAACTCAAAAAGCCACAGATTTTATAAATTTAATACGTAAAATTTTAAGAGAAGGACAGAAAATAGAGACACTTCTGGAGGATCAATACGGCGGAATAAATTCAAAAGAATTTAAAGAATTTCTGGAGTCACACAATATCAAATTAATTTTTACAGCCGTAGACTGTCCTTTCTCCAACGGTCTCAATGAGAGACTAAATCAAACTCTGGTGAATAGAATACGCTGTAAAGTTAACGAAAACAAAATAAATAAAAAAAAGCCTTGGTCAGTTTTAGCAGAAGAATGTGTTCAAGAATATAACGATACTATTCATTCATCAACCTTATTTTCACCAAATTATTTAATGAATAATATTAAAGTAAATTTATGTCCAAAAGATATTCCAATGCCTAACGTAACAGATCTGACCAATGACAGGTTATTAGCATTTGAAAATTCCCAGAGAAGTCATAAATATAATAAGCAAAAATTTGACTCCAAGAGAAAAGATATTTCTTATAGAGTTGGCGATTTAGTCTATGTAAATCATGGTAATCTGTTAAACAAAAATAAACTCGATGAAATAAGAACGGGCCCGTTCAAAATAACTGAAAGTTTGTCAAATGTAATATATCGCGTAGATGCTGGTTATCAGAAGAAAGAGTCAAATTTGTTCCATGTTTCCAAATTACTCCCCTTTGTTACGCAATTTTCTCAGGTATGGGGATGTAAAATACGTGTACGTATTTTAGAGATGGCTGGCTATTTCACGTCCATCTTATCATTTCCATAGTATGGCAGAATCGAATGTATCGAGATTTAGCTGATAAGACAGGACTGTGTAACTGCAAGTGAATTTTTATTTGATTTCATTCGTGTGCTGTAGTTATAATGTAGACGATCAAAACGTTTCTTTCTAGTAATTTTCTGCTAAACTATGTAATATGACAATCTAAGATTTAAGTAATTTTGTAATCGAGTAATGAACTTTTTAATCTTTGTATTTCACTTCTTTTAGGTAAGTTGAAATAAGTTTGATGCTAAGTATGTAAATTATCTGGTTCTTAAAATATATTTTCACTTCTTTTAGTGCAATCGAGATATTGTTCATATTTCATTCAAAAGCTGCAAGATTACTTACATAGAAAAATAATAACAAACTACACGAAAAAAAAAATTGAAGAAAACTGGAAAACTGTTAATGAACCGAACTCAGACAATGGTAAAACTCAAACTGATCGATCAAATCTAATAAACTTTACACCAAACGTATGACCAAAAATATATCTCTCTCCTCGCCTCAGCATTCCTGTGTTCTAATAAATTCCTAAAAACCATAATTAATCGTAAATAATTTGGACGTTGCATTTTTTCTGTTTCAGAAAATGTATACGGATCTACTTTTCTAATTCGCAATAAGTATTTCTTCAATTACTATTGCGCAAAGAACATCGTCTGACCCATATAGGATTACGACGGCATCAACTGGCGCTTATTTTCAAGAAATAAGCAATATTTTTGTATATTCTAAATCTGCCCCAATAATTTACTCTATTAAGCTAGATCTGCATGAATCAGCAGACAAGCTATTAGCAACAAATTTCAAACACTGGTTGTGTAATGAAACAACCTGGAAAAATTGCAAATATGCAGAAATGGCAAAATGATTAAAAAATGCAATAAAAAACTTTAAAGAACAAAATACCGCTATGATTCAAGACTTCTATTCAACGCCATCCTCCATTTGAAGCAAACAAAGCGTAATCACCTTGATCAGGTCTTTCTTCGAAGATGCGCTACGCTTTTGCTGTCGAGTGTTAAACTTTAGAGATGGACAAAATTTTCTGGCTAACGAAATTTTGTTGAAAAAAGAATATGATATAAAAAACCAACTTTTGACCGAGTATGCAGCGTTAGTAAATACATCCACTAATCTGCATAGTTTTATCGATCATACAAACAATTTTATGACAAAATTTGTCTCGCATACAAACTCATTTATGGAAAATTCTCTAGAAGAACATGAACTACTAATCTCTCTAAATTATATACAAGGATTCTATGATAACTACCTTATAAACACGTTAAGATTATCAAACATCTTAACATCGTGTAAGTCTCATATGATCCCTTCCTCAATTATTTCGAAAGAAATATTGGGAAAAGATATATTGAAACTTTTGGAAATTACAAAAAATTTAGACCTTGATCTAGCCATCCCTATTAAGGAATATTCAAAACTACTATCATGCTGAACTTGTAAACTGCAATTTCTTTAAAAATACCTTAGAATTAGAAATTGTGGGTGTGTGCGTATATAAACACGACACCACACAAACACCAATCAGGTCGGTTGCGTATATACGTGTAGTAGTATGTGCGGGCCGAGCCCAGTAAACAATTAAGCTATATAGACAAAATATATAGCCTTGAGCGCAAAAAGATAGTTTGCGGGTTTTACCCCGCTGGCCCGCTAGGTGGTCGACGAGTGTGTAAGACACACTCGTTCGTCATCGACCACCCGTTGCCACACCACTCTCCTCCTAGTAAGTTTCCGAGGAAACTTACGGTGACCTGTGACGCCAGTCAAGTGTGGCGCGGCGTTCACTACTACGCTCACGGATACCGTTCACGTAGTAGAACCGCCAGGTCTCTTCGGTTTGGGCTTGCCGAAGTTGGCTGGGAGGGTGGGACGGGAAGGACGTGTTCGGGGCGCTCGAGGCTGGGGAATAGGGTTACCTCGAGTTTGGTTTCTTATGAGCGGAGTCTGGGGACGAGATAGGTAACTGGTGCCGCCATTAAAGGCGACATTACCATGGCCGGAGGATAAACCGGTGCCGCAAGTTGTAGATGCGGGGGAATGGGAATTCCGGGCGGTGGCATTACAACTTGTGGGAGTGGCATCGGGGTTGACGCTAGGGCGAGCAACAGGGCATTGTGTGCTGCAAGCACAGCGGCAGTGAATTGCTCCCACGGCTGCAGGGATTGATTCTGCGGTACAGGAGGAACCACCGGTTGCAGTACAGGGGACTGTACCACAGACGGGGAGGACTCCTGTATGGGAGCTGGTAATGGAGCGGGAGTTTAGGTACGGGTTTTGCCGCGTCTTTCGTCCCATTTGAGCTCCATGTAAGAGAGACCACGAGTGCGAGCTTCACGCCGGGCGCGGCCCCCTGCCTTACGGTTCAAACGGGGACGTTTTGCCGGTTTGTCAACAGCCGGGGGACTCTTGTCAAAAGAGGTGGAAGGCTGTGATTCGGGGACTTTCTCCGGCGAAGGTGTTGCCATTAAATCGATAACGGGGTTATTATCGACAGCAACACTTTCTGTCGGTTCGACCTCTTCACGTACTGGTGAGAGTACGCGTTGAGGGACCGACGAGGGTTTTGGGGGAAGATGGACGGTTGGGGTTGGAGTCGGGTCAACGTCCATCGCTGTCTCTTCCACAGTAGTCGGTACGACCGAAGGGCGAAGTAACGGCGACTTGCCTTTCGGGACTGACGATGAGGCTACTGGTGCCTCCGCGACTTTGGAAGTCGACGGTTGGGGGGACCGCTTTGTTGCTGCAGACGGACGTTTAAAACCGCTGGTACGCAACGTAGCAGTCGCTTGCGCTCGGCACTTCCGGAGAGGAAGTGGTTCAATCTGTTGAACCGTCTTGAGCGGTGGGAATTCCCCAGAGGGGAGTCCCGCCGAGGAAGACGGTTGAGGACCGGGCGAAGGTCTCTTAGATTGAACGCGCTGTACAACTTCAGCGAATGTGCGGGTGTCAATCCGCGCATTGCTTAACTGTACAGTGGTCCGAGCGTGAGGTGGCGTTTCCAACGAGTACGCGGTCTTCCTGGGGAGCGGAACGAAGACTCGAGAATGAGAGCTACGGACAAGGCCGCGCTGTATGATATCAGAGCCCCGCGCCGCTGCTCCAGGAGCAGGCCGGTACTGTCGAAGTGGCACACCTCGACCCCTGGCAGCAGACTCCACCCTCTGCCTCAGCGTCGATCGCCGTTGCTGTACTCGAGAAGGAGTACGGCGTGTATCCTCTTGTGCAGATCCGACAGAGGTAAGCGTCACGGGTGACGCCGATACTTGATCGGACATAGAGGGTACAGGCGATTTCTGCTTCACCGGTGGAAAGGTGGCAGTAGCCGTGGTGGAAGGAGACGGGGCAACGTCAGCTGGTGACGTCGGGGAGGAAAAGATGGGAGAGGGGGAGCGATGGTTGTCTGCACGAGGAGACGACGGTTCATCGCCGTTACCGCCCTCTGTTAATGGGGGAGTAGCCCTTAAAAGGGCTGTTTCTTCATCTTCGGAAATATCCGTAATGCTAGGGGAAAGACGCTCTTGGGACATATCGCCAGTCTATTACGCTCCGCGAGATATTATTAAAAGCGCCTGTTGTGTAGCATTTGATGAAGAGTATATAACAGCCGAGCACGTCAAGAGAAGAGTGAGTGTCTAAAACACGAATTTCACTCGTTTTCTTGACCGTAACCGCCGTTTATTTTCGTCTTGTAAACACGAACGAAGTTGCGGTTGCGGCAGCTGTTGTTGCACATTATTACGAGTTCGTTTTGTAGGCGGGGCCTGTTCGTCTTCCGAGGAGGAAGACGCGTCGTATTTATGCGACTGGGTGGCGCCACGAAACAATTTTCGTAATACGTCGTCGTCTACAACGCTTGACTTGTCGTCAGTTGCGTGAGCCGACTTGGACGAGTGCGGGAGAGGAAGGGGAATCGCAATCGGTTCGTCGTCGAGTATATCGTCAGCTGTTCGACTAGAAGACTGACCGATGGGGTGCGATTGTGTATTTTCCTTCGATAACGCTTCGGGAGACGATTCTTTATTTTGATCGTGTGTATTTACGATCGGGGAAGAATCGAGCGTGTCGTCTATGTGTGAAGACGACGTCAAAGGTTGGGGTGAAGCATTCGGGGGTGAGTCGTCGTTTTTAGGTAAGACGACCTCAGATGACAAGTCAACTGTTGGTCCCGAAGGATCATCGACGGAAGTTGAGTCATCTGGGTCGGCTTCTATGTCTGTGTAGACATAGGCCGACTTTAGGCGATCGCTTGATACGCGTGTGTGTCGTCCTTGTATGTCGATCTCGAACCATTTATCCGTACGGTTGAGGACTTTGTATGGTCCGGAGTACGGTGGGTCGAGTGCCTTACGAGGTGTATCGACGCGTAGCCATACGTTTTGGGCTGATTTTAAATCAGCGGGGACGTATGAGGGGGAATCGCCGTGGTTGCGGGTGATTTGGGTGAACGCATTCGCACTTTCACGAATATGTTGGGGAAGGTTAGTGCCGTCGGTGTGAGTGACGACACTTGGTGGGCTGTCTTCAAAGAAATCAGCCGGGAAACGGAGCTCTTCACCATAAAGGAGTTGGGCTGGGGATACGCCGAGGTCGGAGATGACCGTCGAACATAGGCCGAGAAGAATGAGAGGCAAATCGGCTGCCCATTCTCCACGCGAGTCTTTGGAGTTCTCGCGGGCCATGATGGTGGCTTTGAGAGTTCGATGCCAGCGCTCTATTTTGCCGTTCGATTGGGGGTGATACGCCGTAGTTGAGATTTTGTGTATTCCCAACTGGCGCGCAACCGAGTTGAATAAAGCGCTTTCGAACTGGCGTCCCTGGTCCGTCGTTATAGTTTCGGGGACGCCGAAGGAGGACACCCAGTGTTGGACGAAGAGTGTTGCCACTCGATCCGCAGAAATATCCGTTGTCATGATGGCGTGAGGCCATCGTGTGGCGCGGTCAATCATTGTCAGACAATGACGAGGACCGCTAACCGTCGGCAACGGACCCACGATATCGATGTGCACATGCTTTAAGCGATCGGTAGGGCGGAAAGCTTGGAGAGGGGCTTTGGTGTGTCTGCCGATTTTGGCTTGTTGGCATGCGGTGCACTCTTTCGACCAACGTAGGCAGTCAGATCGTAGGCCAGGCCAAATGAATCGATTAGCGATCAGATGGGCAGTTGTCCGGCTGCTCGGGTGCGAGAGCCCGTGAATCGAATCGAAGATGATTCTCCGATATTTGGCGGGTACGAAGGGTCGTTTTTTCCCCGTGGACGTGTCGCACGTTAAAAGTAACGTGTGTCCGGGTACTCTGAACGATTCGAGGATGAAGGCAGAGTTGGGGTCTGCAAGGTATTGGGCAAGTTGGGGGTCGTGTTGTTGGCAAAGGGCCATTTCATTGTATGGCACAACACAGGGAGAGGTAATTGCGGAGATTGATATACGTGACAAACAATCAGCGGCTATGTTGTCCTCTCCTTTGATGTAGAGAATATCCGTTGTGAACTGCGAGATGTACTCAAGTTGATTTTGCTGGCATGGTGAAGCTTTCTCGCACGCCTGAAACAGGGCAGTCGTGAGGGGCTTGTGGTCCGTATAGACGGAGAAAACACGCCCTTCAACCAGGTTACGGAAGTGCTTCACCGCTGCAAAAACAGCGAGTAATTCGCGGTCGTATGTCGGATATCGGCGTTCGGTGTCAGATAATTTGCGGGAAAAAAATGCCAAAGGCTCTAGCGATCCGGCACCGTGTTGATAGAGGGTAGCCCCTATCGCGTGGTTAGACGCGTCGGTTGCCATGACGAGTTGTTTGGACTCGTCAGGATGCGCCAAAAGAGCAGCATTTGCTAACGCCTGCTTTAAGTCGTGGAAGGCGGTTTCGGCAGTGTCAGTCCAAATTATCGGGGTTTTGTCACGTTTTTTGTTGGAGTGGATAAGCGCGAAAAGTTTACTCTGAATGTGAGCGCAATGCTTAATTGTACGCCGGTAGAAATTCACCATTCCGAGAAAGCGCCTAAGGTCATGAATGGTTTTGGGAAGTGGGAAATCGAGTACAGCTTGGACACGTTCGGGGGTAGGTTTGATACCTGAGCTGTTGACTCGATGGCCAAGGAAGGTGAGCTCTTCAAGTTCATGTTCGGACTTGTTACCGTTGATAGTGAGGCCAGCGTTGTAGATACGCCGTATGACCTCGGTAACACGTTCTTCGAGCTCATCGGGGTTGGAGGCGGTAATGAGGATGTCATCGATATACGCGTAAGCGTAGTCGATGTCTCGCAACAATCCATCAATGTACCGTTGGAAGGTTTGGGCGGTGTTTCAAAGTCCGAAGGGCATATAGGGAAATTTGTAGAGACCGAAGGGGGTTATGACGGCTGTCTTGGGGATGTGTTCTTCGGTCATCGGGACTTGGTTAAACGCCCGCACGAGATCTAATTTGGTGAATAGTTTGGCACCAGCTAGTCTGGCGTGGAAATCCATAATATTCGGGACAGGGTACTTGTCGGGGATAGTTCGTGCGTTGAGTACTCTGTAGTCACCAAGCATGCGCCATGTTTTGTCCGGCTTCATGTGCATATGAAAGGGGGATGACCAGGCACTTTTGGAGGGTCGGCAGTCACCACGTTTGAGCATGGTTTGGAAGGAAAGGCGGGCTGCCTTTAGCTTCTCGGGATGTAGACGACGGGCACGGCAAAACACCGGTCGACCTACAGTTTCGATATCGTGGGTGACTTTGGTAGGGGAAATCCTCGGGCGTAAGCCTTCTTTACCGGTTACGCCGGGAAATTTGTCGAGGATTTTTTGGAATCGACTATTTGAGTGGGCGATGGTCAGGCAAATCTCCGGGGGATAGTCGATGGGTCGGGGTTTACCTACAACGGCAAGTCCAGTGGTCTTATCAAGGAGGTGCCCTTCGCTGACATCGGGAAGCAGTTGGTAATGGCTAAGGAAATCTGCTCCGATGATGGGATCAGCGATATCGGCGATGATGAAGGCCCACTTGAATTCGCGACGAAGGCCGAAATCTACTTGCACCAGCTTAACTCCGTAAGTACTAATTGGAGTTTGGTTCGCAGCGTAGATTTGGAGCTTAGCGTTGCATTTCCGGTCTTCAGCGGTTGGAGGTATAGCCGATATCTCCGCGCCAGTGTCAACCAGGAAGTGATGCTCGCTAAGCAGATCTTCCACGAATAGACGGACTGAATTGAAAACGAGTGGGAGTGCCGTCTTGACTGACTCGTTTACTCGTTTCCCGAACGGGTAGGGGATTTGGAATCGCGGTGGTCGCGATTTTGGGGTTTGTCCCACCATGAACATGGGGGGTCAGAGCAGTTGCGCGATTTCCTCCCGAACTGTTGGTGATACCAACAGTAGCCTTCACGGGAATGGGAGGGAGAGCGGGTATTTACCGGTCTCTTACCATCGATGACTCGTAGCGTTGTCCGTGGTTTCGAACGACCGGAGCTAGAGTCACGAGAGCGCGATCTGTCTCTGGACCTGGCATCGCGTGAACGCGAACGCCTATGTTCAGGGAACGGGGCGGGATTTTTTGGGGGGTCGACAGAACTCACCTGTTTTCCAGCCAAGAGCTGTTGAAGCAGCTGGGTAATGGTAGCTAGTTCCGAGGAATTAGCCGTTGGTGCTGTCGACGGAGGTGCCGCGGGAGTTGCGATAGCGGAGATGGTGCTGGTCGCAGGGGATGTCGACAGAAAGGTTTGCTCGAGAGCTATTGCCTCGTCAGCTTCGAGCGCTGCCTGTCGAGAGGTTGTGGGCTTAGTCATGGCCAATGTTTGACGGATATTGACCGGGAGGGATTGGAAAAGGAGGTTGCGGAGGACATCGTCATTTACTCTTCCTTCGTTTAGGGTAAGGAGGCGGCGATGGTACGCCGAGGGCCTCTCGGAAGGTTGACGATGGGTGTTTTCCAACAGTGTTCTAATCCGGGTGTAGGAGGAAGGGGAAAACTCCTGTTGGATCTGGTTTCGGAGGTTCGACCAAGTGTGCAGCGAGTCGTCGGAACTGTAAAGGAGTTCTGACACAGCATTGGCTACCTGGGTCGGCAAGTGGCCGGAGATCGCCAGGTAGAGCTGAGACTCGCTGGTATTGCCGCTGGCGCGAGCAAGATTCTCGATCTGCTGCAGCCAGAGACGCACATTCTCGGCGTTGAACGGGGGTAGGCCTGTTAATAACTGTGGTGGGTGAGCTTGTAAGGAGGGAGAGACGGTAGTCGCGGCGGAATTTGCTTCCTGCCGGTGCGATTGCCGATTGAGGATTGGGGATAACCTCAGCGTGGAACTGTCAACTGGCTGGTGCTGGTTGACCGAAAGTTCTTCGCCCGGGAGGTAATTGTCGAGGAATGGGCCTAAATTTACAAGTGTAGAGGACTGCGGGATCGCCTAGTTCGTCGGTACAGTCGACGAACGCATGCTGACATGCGGCGTTGAGTGGATGGCAGACGTGGGGTTGGGCTGGTTCTCCATCCTCCTGGGAGGATTGCTGACTGTAGCCTTCGCAGGCGTCAGCGGGAGAACCAGGTCGTCGAGGGACGACGGGGTTAATTTGGAGGCCATGGAGGTGGTTGAAAACAGAGGCTAAGTTCGCACTTCCCTCGTCGGCAGCTGATTGCCGACTGTTTGTTTCTCTTTGGGATGGCTGGTCGGTACTTGCGTACTGACGTCGAGCCTGGGAAGAGGAGAGGGAAAAGTGGAAAATTAGGGTTATGGAAAGGGAAGGAGAAGGAGAACCTTCTCCGTCGGCAGCTGGGTGCCGACTGATTTTTATGGACGTTGGTCGGTACTTAAGTACCGACGAGCAACAAGGGAAAGGGGTAGGAGAAGGAGAACCTTCTCCGTCGGCTGACAAGAGCCGACTGAGTTCCTTCTTCGATTGTTGGCGGGTATGCCAACGTTTGAAGAAGGGGCGTGGTTAGGGAAAATCAGCTGGTAAGAGCCGATTGGTTATTTCCGAGCTAGTCGGAAGCGGGTGGGGAAGGAGGTGACGGTTCCTTCCCCCGTCGACGGTAAACGTCAACAACAAAAACAATACTTACGTCGGAGGTCACCACTTGTGGGTGTGTGCGTATATAAACACGACACCACACAAACACCAATCAGGTCGGTTGCGTATATACGTGTAGTAGTATGTGCGGGCCGAGCCCAGTAAACAATTAAGCTATATAGACGAAATATATAGCCGTGAGCGCAAAAAGATAGTTTGCGGGTTTTACCCCGCTGGCCCGCTAGGTGGTCGACGAGTGTGTAAGACACACTCGTTCGTCATCGACCACCCGTCGCCACAGAAATCAAAATTCCCTTCAAACAACTAGACTCTAAATACGAAATTTACGACTTCATCCTGCTCACATTCAAAAGTCATTCAAATGAACTGTGTAGCTGGGATCAAGAACCATCCCTGATTATTCAAAAAATCAGAACAAACTCTGTACGCTACATTAGTGGAACTAACCTCCATTATTGTAATTCGGATAAACCACTATGCTTCCTTCCGTCTAATAGAGGAAGTGATAAATTATCATCATGTGCAAAAAATCTTTTTTTTCAAGACTTAAATCAAAATTTATTACAATCCTGCTCGTTTAAATGTAATCCTAATAATAACCAAACACTAGTGCATCCTGTTGGACACACCAAATTTGCTATCGTAAACTTCAATTCTCTTGTAGCAACTAATTCTATTACAAAAAAATCCGAAAAACTAAAAATCAATAATAATTCCCCTGGAACCTTTATTCTGGATGTACCTTGTCATATCCAAATCGAAAACATTGACGAAAACAATAAAAACACAGTAATTATCCCAATGTTGGATAGACTTTGGAAAATTTTTTTTTCCTGATTTTTTTTGTTCCCCCTGGAGAATTGTGTAACGTATATTTTCGTCTATTTTTGGAAATGATAAACATATTTGTCCACACATTTTCAAACACCAAAAATGTAGATATTTATCAACAATAATCATCCTATAACTCTTTATAAACAACCTCTAAATTACTCGTATTTGATTTTATAAATATAGATATATTACCTGTACATTCATGACCTACTTGTGTCTGTCCCTCGAGTACTCGACGAGTCAGCACAACCCTATAATAACAACACCCTACCTCACTTAGCCTATCCAACACGTACGTTTTCATACCCTGAGTGAGTATATAATCTCTCGATTCAGTGGAAAAAGACACAGTTCCTCGACAGCTACTTCTAAGTACCTGGAACCTCTCTTGTAGAAGTCTCTGGTGAACAGATAGTCTTGCGTGTTGAATTGTGATTGTATATGTATAAATATTAACGTATGAATATAAGTACTGTAATGTACAAATTATTATTTTATTATATGTGTAAACTCACTCGTGTGTTTTAAAATATTATTGAGTCTCTATTATATGTTAAGGTCCACTATAGTTTGTGGATAATAAACTTGAATTACTTGTAGAAGTATTACTGCTTTTAGTATGTGATATTTCGTGTATGGTGTAACATCGAAAGTGGTTCTAATTAGGTACATTACCACCTCTTTTGGCCATTACGACGGTATCGATTTTTTATTTTATTTTAGAAGCTAAACCTACCTCCAGAGTTCTCATAATTTTCTTTTTCCTTGTGGCTTACGACCGAAGAATAGCACTTATATAGCGACAGATTCATTAAATGAAATTTTCTCTTGCGTTAGTATCGCATGTACCTAATTTGTGAACTATTATCAGCTATAAATTTAGCAATTAAAATAAATGATAAAATCGTATTTTTTTAAAATCTCGATCGGAAATGATTTTATTTATTTATTTTTGCCAAACTAATTCCTTTTTTTTTCTTTTTTTCAATGTTAAATCCGCCTCCACACCTGATGCGGTATAATTAAAGTTTATAAAATGAAACAATGAACCTGGCCCATTGCTTACGTTGGACATTATGATTTTGTCCTTGAATTTTTAGGTAGGTACCTACAGTATTATTGCTTGTTTTACTGTGGAAGAATAATTTTCTGAAAATGTGGGAAGTAGTGTAGGTAAACATAAAAATGGCAAAAGGACAAAAAATATTACCATTCCTCGCCAATGAAACTTTTGTTTCATGCAATAATTCCAACCACGCAAGCAATGACAAAATTTAATTCAGAAAACCATTTCTGCAAATGTTTTCTGCCCGTTTGATTCTCAAGAGGATTTACTTACTAAATTGTTTTTCTTCAGATTTGTATTTTCCGAGTTACGATAAATCTTTTTTCTCATCGTTTATTTAGCTAAATTGTTTTTTCTACTAAAGCTAAACATTCGGTTGCTAGCAAACTTTGAAATTCACCCCATAGATTGGCATAGGCGTAGCTAGGCAATTTTTCTTGGTAAACTACTGCCCCAAGTTCAAATGTTACAAAAATTTTTGAATAATTAAATAATCCGATCCATGTCCATCCTTGAACCCTCCCCCATTCTCATCTCTGTACTTGGTGAAGGTAAAATTGCGAAACTGTTGGAAAAATTTTTGGGTCCTCTAAAAAAAATTGAAAATTGCATCTCCGCATTCAGGCTTTAGCTGTATTTTCTGAGGTTGGGGTTTTACAGTATTTTCAAGACTCTAATTTCGCGAGTGACGCAAGCCAAAAATTTTTTAGGCGTTCTTCAGAGAAAATTTCCTTATTTTTTCATTTTGTTTTAAATGTTGGCTCTAAATTGCCAAGATCGTTATTAGGCCTGATGAAAAGAACACCCACCTTCATCCTCTTCATCATTTCGGCAAGATATCGGCCTTTATTTTTAACGCAAAGCTGTTGACTGGGCGCATAAACTATGTAACAAATATCAACTTGAAATATTTTGTTAAGATTTAGTAAAAAGCATTCATCATTCAGTTGAGAAAAATGAAATGTTCATGTAAACATTATGTCGTAAATCAGCACTAATCATCGATTCTGGAGAAACCGTAATTTCGTAACAACCATTTCCAGCAGATCACGTAGAAGAGGGAAGATATAGGTTTTCAAGATCCTCTTAGAACCAAAAAAAAACCTTAATACCCTTTCCTAATTTATATACCTAATTTAATAACTGAAACTCCCACACCTAATCTTGATTTTGATACACCACTGCGGATTTGAACAAATATTTTGAAATTTTTCGTATTGACTTCCAATCACCTGCTATAAATGTTGTAAGTGTAAATTAAGATGACTCTATTTTTTTAGTCACACTTTGCATTGCATTTGAACGCTGGAGGAAAGAAAAAATAGGATTTGACATTTGAACTTTGATACAATACATACAGAATACGAATCGACTGCAAAGTTTTGAAATAAGATTAAGTTATGAATTTTCCGTTAATGATTTCTTTGTAAGTAGGTAGGTACTGGTTTCTTCAAAATTTTGGTAAAAATAATGAGTAAAATTTTTGGGCTTGCAAAATTTCAATTTAATATACCGTAGGGAAGGTGTGTGAAAATTGCCCTTGACAATTTGAAAATTGTCTAATGAAACTGTATTTTGCGAAATTCATTTCTTCTCACGAGTATCGTTCGTAGCCTATATGATCTGGTAAACATTAAGTTACTAGAAAATAACAATTTTAGATTTTTTGTTCTCTTTGTTCTTACTTATCTTTCATGCTTTCAGACAAAAACTAGTATCATTTGTCGGATGCTCGCCTCTTCTTGGCGTACAATATATCGTTGTGGTTTTACTTCAAGATGCTTATTTATTTGGAAAATCCTGCCTAAAAATACGTGTATTTGAACATTTTCCGCTTCGATTCGCGTACGTGATCTGATTTTTCGCGTCAAAGGCTGTGGCCAAATAATTATATGCTATGCGCGATCCACCTATGCACCAGAAATCGTTATAGGTTTTGAGGGTCTGTGGAATCTTCCTGCAAAACCAGTAACTCGTAATGTACGTATGAGTTTGTATGCGGAACTGATGATTTATGGTGCGGTTCGAGGGTCATAAACCTGTATTATTGACAATATACATATTATATACCTACCGAAATTTTAACTACAGGTGTTTCTACGTGTACTATGCGAACTAATGCGCGAAATAGTTCTATGAAAATATTTCGATTCGTGCATGCTCGTTTGGTTACATAAGACAGAAAAAAAAAAGAATAACTTTAAAAAAAAATAAGTTGTCGGAAGCATACGCAAGTATCTTAATTAATAAATATAATTTTTCTAGGGGCAAAATTTAAGCGAGATTTAAAAACTAATCTAATGAGATTATTCGAGTTTGTCCTATATTTTTTAATAAGTATAAATTCCCTTTCTCTTTTTTTATTTTATTTATATGGTTAATTAGAAATGAGTGAGTGGACTAATTATAAAGTAAAGGAGTCTTTTTTTCTTCTTTTGATATTTTCTTAAATAAACTATATAACAAAGTGGGGAATAATTTGTGTTCAAAATTTTTTTTTATTTTTTTTTTCAATGGGCTACGGCTATGGGGCCATTTTATCCAGTATTTGGAAGATATAATGTCTGTGATGTCGAAGTGGTGATGGAGAATAATGAGAATTTGATGAAAAATAGTCTTCCAGCATAAATTTTACTGTTGCAGCTGGGGCACCAATAGAATCAAACCGAATATACCGCCATTTTGAATTGGGAATGTGACGAAAGCCAGTCTCGAACTAGCAACATTTAGATCGTAAAGCCGAGCACTTCATCACTTCGCCAGCATATTCTTTGAAAAATTATTAAAATTATAAGGTGAAGCCTTGTATGTTATATAGATACGCAACAAGCAACATTAGACGTGAATTTTTCCTGACTTGGTTGTTGGTAAATATTTAAACGTAAATTTACTAATAATTTAAAAATTGATTTTTTTTCTTTAATTATTTTCAATTGCCAAGATGTAGCGTTTAAACCTTCTAAGTTACAACTATTTCTGTTATTCTTTTGATTTGTTAGAATCTTTGCGTAAATTTCTAATGAATTAGTTCATACTAATCGGGGTTTTGAGAGCTGAATAACGAAGGTAGTTATGACTTTAGGCTTGAATTTTTGATTTTTAATTGACTTCAAAAAACAAAGACGCTAGAAAGTTTTAAATTCGCTCTGTAGATGTATTTTTTATTTTTTTTGCGGTAGGGTGTTCCTTTCACCATTTTGATTAACTTTTTTTGGAATGATAGAGGATGATCCCATTTGGTCTCATTTATTTTTTCTCGAATTGACGAGATAGTGTTTGAGTTATCTTTGAAACACTGTTATTTTCGAAGGAGAAATGAGGCTGATGAATTTAGATGAAACGAAAGTGCATGAAATAAAATATATAATTCTCGAAAAAATGAATCCACTTCGCATATTTATTCTTTTTTTGAAGTTGGTTCGATTCTTATTAGGCTATTAAGTTCTCGGATTTGGCGTATTGGAAAGTTACGTAGCTCCTCAGGCATATAATTATTCTAATCTTCAGTGTTGGTTTTTTTTTTTTTTTTTTTTTTTATTAAAGATTTTCCTAGCGTTAGCAAGTAAGAAACATCATTGTAGCGAAATTTAAAACTAAGTAATTCAATTTACCTTCAACTTAAGCTAAGTGCCAAAATAATTTGTAAAATAACTCTTAGCTTGGATTTATCTGCCAAAAATTGTCTCAGTTCTTGTCTCTTTGAAAATCGTTTATTTCTTCATGTATTTCAGCTCTACGTGTTGAGTCGCTCGTAAGTCCCAATAAAGTTACTTTTCATCTACTGACTGAAAATATTGTTTTTCGAATTGATCTTTCTCTTTATTTCTAACTATGAAAGGTTTTAATCCTTACGATACCCACAGATTTCGAAGTCTTTCCAAATGCTAAGAACCAGTCGTACATGGTGGTACTTTTTTTTTTATCGATTCATATTCTTGACGGCTCTTAACTCACATAATTCTAATCATCTTCTATGTGCATGCGAAATATATGGAGCATGTAACTCTCTCCATTACTAGCTAGCCTTCCTTTATACACTGACCTAGTTACCAATGTTGTAATATTTTCACTTAGAAAATGTTTACTTCTTAGTTCATTTTATTATTTGAAACCTCAAAGTACTATAGTTTGATCATAAACTACGCTAGTTATTATTCAATTACAGTAATAAAAATTATTATAGGGTTTTTCAGCAGTGGTTGAAAATTGGCAGAAGAAGTGCCGTAATCACGAGGAGATGGCTAAAGAAATCCTCTCTCCCCTACATTTTTGCAAAAAATTCTGATCATTTGATTGTCTGGCGGTAGACTTTTTTTCCACTTCTTTAAATGGGGTTTGGCTTCACGGCCAATTCACCCAGCTTCTGGAGGATATATATATTAAATTATTGATATCAGATTGGAGGAGAGTGATGGTCGTGATCTGGTAGCCAATAGTCTACCAGCATTAATTTTTTAATCACGCCCATTTTGGGTCAGGAATATGATAGCAGCCGATCTCGAACACGCAGCCTTTCGATTTCAAAGCCAAGCACCTCACCACTATGTCACGCTGACCCCTGAAACTATATTCGTTGTACACTCGACACCAAATAAGTTGAGTTCTGATTTTTAAGGTGCACTAATGTCCAGATGTTAATAAGAGATGTGCTCACTCATAAGGAGCAACTCTGATTTACATGTTGATGATGTCACACATTAACCTAATGAAAAAAAAAAAAAAAAAAAACATTTCCTATATAGGACTGTCTTTTAAGTTCCAATTTTGGTCATAATTCTCTTCACTGATTAGATAGAATCTTTTTTGAACTTATCAAATTAGAGAAAAGACTCCTAGAAATGAAATTAGACCAAGAACAACGAGTTTGATACCTTGGAAATCGAAAACTTAACAAGAAAATGAAATTTTTTATCAAATTATAAATTTGATACTAAATACAACTAACGATAAAGCTTAAAAACAACAAATTCGTGAAAATAAGCAGGTATCATAGACAATTTCTTCTCATTTCTCAATTACTCATTTTCTAAAGGCTCAAACTTCTTGTTCTTGATTGTATTTCATTCCTTGGAGTTTCCTTTTTAATTTGATATATCGAACTAGAATTTAGCTTAGCTTTAAAAAGAATTACAGCCACAATTTCGAAGATTGCCCTGTACTGGCCATACATTGAATCTTACCGGCTGAACGGATGACGTCATACTGTGTGGGTTACGTTTCTATTTATATTTGAGTGAGTACACCTTTTGATCTTTTAACACCTGGCACTAATGCAACGTTGTTTCTCTTGAGCCATTCAACACTTGTACCTATGTTATCTACATTGGCCGTTAAACGTTTGTACGTCATATTGCCCATTTTCTTCAGTGCTCAACTTATTTGACATCGAGTGTAGTAAAAGTATGAAATGATGCGGTTTTCTTATCGAAGTTTTTTATTTCAACTTTTACTTTTCATTTTAGCAGTTTTCTTATTCACATTTTTTTCCAGTCTATATATTTCATTCAGCCCCAGCGCCCTTAAAAAACTGGTTGTGCTGCCACAGGCAGAAGAATTTTCACGATTCTAATGTTGTTGGGTACGTTTTAACAGACCTTTACGTATTAAATTCTACGAGGCAACGTTGCTGTCGTATCACATTCGAACATAAACGATATTATATAAAATTACTGTATGATAATAATCCATTTGAATTCTATCCTGCATCATTTGTCAACCAATAAAACGTGAAAACGTCTTTACGTTTCTCTAAGCTCGCTCACTTCCTCTGTTCGGTGAAAATCAATCATTCGTTGCAAGTTTGACCGAGGTCATAGACGATGAATGAAAATTCGTTTCATACGTCAATTACTATCGAATACGCAAAATTCATCGATTATCAAATAAATAACGGACATAAAAGGGGGTAAAAAAATAATCCATCTAATTTCCATAAAATACCTGTATGTTTTATTTACGAAAATAGATCACGAATTTCAAGTTCGGATGCAGAAAAAAAAAATCATATTTCATATTAGTTTTATTTTATTTTTTTGTTTTTTTATATCTTTACCAGCATTTAACCACGCGTTTTTTTCTCTGCCATTTCTCTTTCTAATGAGACACACCTATAAACGAAGGTCAATAATTGTAATAGTAACACGATTTTCGAACACTTGTTCGTTCTTCCCTTTGGCATTGCTTTCGAAGTCATTAAACCAAAAATCGAAATAACCTTCATCTAGAGTAAAGTTAGAGACGTGGGCATTTTATCGATTATTCGCAGCTTTCATCGTCTCCGTTCCGAATAATTTTATATAGATTTCGAATTACCATTTTTATAAGCTTTTATTCTACTCATTACTGCGATTTTATTTAAACTTATTTTTCCTGGAAATCATTTATGGATTTACATCGGATGTATGTGTAATGGAGAGTATTCATAGCGACAAATTAATGATTGAAAAAGTTTTTATGGGTCGTACCATGGATCACTAATTATCTTTTGTCTCACGGCCGTATAACAATGCTGTCGGAGTACGCAGGACAGTGTATGAGACAATGATATAAAAAAATACATGAAGATTGGGGGAGAGGAGAATGCGAAAATAATTTATTCGGATTCGTTCAATGTGAACGGTTTTGTTACTTTTACCGCGAAAGATCCGTTAGAAGCGTTTGTCGGATATTGTAATTTGTACCTGGAGAAAAACGCCGACCGTGATTATCTCACAACTCGTGTGGAAAGTTCATTTTATTATTGTGGAAACGCGTAATATGCACTTAGGTCACATCGTTATCGAAAACGATGTAATCTCCCAAATTGACTATACCTAGTTAAAATGTTCGACGACATACCTGCCGCAGGGAAATGGAAAGATTTGACATTTATTCGTATTAAACACTGTGTATATAACGTCCATGCCTATGTTGATGGCACATTTAATCAGTTAGTTTGCTTCAATAATAGTTCATATTAACATTACGAAATATTTTTCTCTATATGTTTTTAAATAAGTTTTTTATAAAAATCTACTTATTAACTTCGATGTCATGAAACGACCTGTGGGTGGGGATAGATACGTTTTTACTCAAAGAAAATTTTGCCACCAAAAAACTTAAATTCATATTTTATATAAGATAATTTCCAGTTACCATGGTACAGGTTGCAATTTACGTTCGATAATAACGTAGTACTAAGCAGAGAACCTGACCTTTTGGTTCTGGTGCGAATCGGCCAGACGGTTCTTCCAATAACACTGTTTTTGTTTTTATTTTGGCTATAAAATGTATAATTTTGAACCAATAGCTACAAAATTGGGAACAAATGTTTACTATGACTTGTTCTAACACGATACTAATTTTAGTGCGCATCGGCTGGACGGTACTTCCGGTACAGCTATTTTTGATATTTTTTAGCTATAACATGTTGATTTTGAATCAATAACTATGAAATTTTTAAAAAATTTTCACTATAATTTATTGCAACATACTACCAATTTTGTTGCGTATCGAGTGCGAGGTACTTCCAAAAAATCCATTTTTTATTTTCGATTTTATAAAAGATAATGGTTTTAAACTGTGTAATTTTACAGAATTTAATACAATCATCAATTATGATCTATTACTAACTTTTGAACAACTAATTTTCTAATTTTTGAGAATCTACTTTTTCTAACGGAGCTGCTGCTTCGTGCGAATTTTTATTTAATTTTACTTATTCCGTTTGATATGTTGGTTTCTAACCTTAATCTGGAGTAGTGAGATTAATTTTGCCAGCTATAATAAAGGAAATTGTATTATTTAAAATCTATGAAGAAATCAGAGAGGTAATGGGATGGTAGGGGCGCAGGAATATGTTAAACTTAAGGGAGGTGCCATCCTCAGAATGTCAGGAACTACTGGTTTTATGTGATGTATATATTTTTTTTATCTTTGTGTTACAGTATAATAAATTCAAGAAATTAATAAAAGAAACATAAGTAGGCATCGACTTTTGGGGACCTTTTGCTTCCCTTACCAAATAATTTTGTAAAGTATATGAGTAATAATCTAATAGATACGGTTTTTTATTTTAAGTAATTAAAGATTCGATGCCCATAGGTTGATTGTGAACCATAAGATTTTCACTTTTTTTTTCAGTCCTCTAATAATTTTACCAAATCTGTGCCATTAAAAAGAAATAAATAGTGATTTTACTAAAAACATACCAATAAATTGTAAATTGTGGGGATTTATTCCCGTAGATATTACGCAGATTTAGATTTGAAGGCGTGGCCTCCCGTCGACAGGCGAATACGCTAATTGGTCCAGTACCAGTCGCACTATATAAAGTTATAAATTTGCATTTTTAGTTGTATTTTTATATTAATTTGTTGATTTGATTTTTGCTCTGTGTGGCTTAGTTTTCTACGAACTTCTATCTATTTTGGCGAATGTGGTTACTGTATTGAGAAACAAAACTATTTTTCTTGTAAATTTAAATTTTAACGTTATAAATATATCGATATACCATTGGTGTTTACTTTTCCTCATTACATGACCCTTAGTTTGAAAAAATATAATGTATATATACAACGTAATTATCGGCATCAGGCTGAAACAACACATTTTTCAAAAATTGCTCTAATAATGATTCAGATTTCATTCCTTTTTCAAAATATGGCTTATCTCGTGCCCCTCTTCTTTTTAAATATCCTTTTTTACATCTAGTAAATCGAAGTCCTTTATTAACCGTAACTTTCCATTAGCATTATTTTCGCAGAATTTTCAATTGAATTTTATTTCCATTTATGTAATTTTCTCGGCGACTCCATAAATAGCCTAAGGTTTTATTTCCCCTTTGAATTCGTGTTTTAAAGAAAAACATGCAAAAAGAAAAGAAAAGAACGGTTGCTTTAAAAGTAGGTACAAATAAATACTTATCGCTGTAAAACACAGTGTTTCAAGTTGTCGCACCGTTACTATGTTAAAAGTGAAATTTTGTCACGTCTCATAAAATAACGCGGAACTTTTAACAAGAAGTGGAGAAAAACAAAAAAAGAAAAGAATACGTGTGTTAATGTTGACGAATGCTTTTTAAATACAAAACGAATATGGGAATATTGGTTTTCAGCTCCTTTTGTGATTGAACGCTAATAATGAAGTTCTTGATGGAGGCTTAATCGTAGTGTTGCAAAAAAAACAAAAACAACAAATATCTAATTATTTCTGTCCACAACCCAAACGATGATTAAATTAATCGTCTGTTTTCTATGTTTATTTATCTCGATTAATTTGTAATGCGAGTGGTGTAACTCGCATAAATAAATAGACGATAATATATAATATACTTATTATATTTAGTTTTTTGTTGTCATGAAAGAATTTCTGTGTGCTTTATGGGACAATGTTTCGAGTGAATTTTTAGTTACCAGTATGTTCAATCATGCATTGCAATCAATCTGGGCATCAAATTTCGTCGTCTACGGAAATATTCCATTTGATTCACTCTTAGAGGCTGGAATTCCGAGTTTATCGATATTAACGGAAATTTTTTTTGAATCTTTTCGTATACTATTTTGCAGAAAATTCACTAGGTAAGACTTTCAAACTTAAAAAGATGCTTGTCAAATTTTTTTTATAACAATGGCGCTATTATATTACTCAATACGTCGCCCATAAAAATAATTAAAATGAAATTACTCTCTTCCAGAATATGAAAATTACTTTATTTTCGTTGCAGTTGAATTGAAAATAGGTTGCATAATAATACTCAAACACCAATGGCTCGAAATCGGTCTCTAAGGCTGTGAAGGGGACATTTAAAAAGCTCCTCGATCAAAATTTTTCTTCACTTTGCCTCCAGAGTCCCTCACTAACCTAATTCTAAATGCACCTTTTTTATCTCACATGATTACATAAGTACTTACACTAGTTCTTAAATTTTATATGAATAAGTCGAGCGAAATCAAGGAAATGAAAGAATGAAAACAACGTTATGGTTGAAGAATGTTTTGAGAGTGAACCAATAAAAGTTTTAATAAAAACAGCATTTAAGAAAAGAGAATATAGGTAGAAAATCTGACGTCTATTATCAATCGTGAATGTATCAGATGATCACCTTTCTGTGGCATGACTTAGAGCAGCGGTCGAATAAATGCATTTATACCTACTGCAGAACTTGAAACAGATTCTTGCTTTCGTTTTAATGTCATGCAATTAAAAAATATCGTAATTAATTCAGCGGTTTTAAAGAAAAGATGAAAAAAATATTGTCACTTCTCCGGCGTAGCGCATTAATATGTAAAATTTTCGTAAAGCATGTAATTAATTGGTGAATTATGATGCAAAGGATTGTAATGGTAAAAAAAAAAAAAAAAAAAAAAAAAAAGGCGAAAAATACAATTTTAACTCGTCAGTAAGTGCCCATTAAAAGAAAGAAAAGGTGGGAAAACGTAAAATTATTTATGTCGTCACATTTGACTCTTTGGAATCTGAGAGATTGACGATTATTTCCTGTTAGCTTTGAGCATTCGAATAATGACGAAAATAATAAATCATCGTGCGCGATTTAGCATCGGTGTACTTACAACTTCTCTCTGCAAATGTCAATCTGACCGAAGCCTTCTGGTCTGGATTGCTATAGAATTCTATCATTTATGGAATTATCAACTTTAATTTTACTTTCTATTTTCCTGTTTGTGTGTACGTTCGAAACGCATTTAAATTGTTTTGCGCTTCGGTTCTGATCTATATCAATCGTACTCGTTGTTCTTTTCTCCAACTTCTGAACTTGAATTCATATTTACAAGTTTTTGAAACTTGTAAGATTTATAAACCGATCAAAACTTATCACTTGCATTTGACATGTTGAAATCGCAACTAATTTATTGCATAAATTACTTGAATATTTAGCTGCACGACATATATCAGGAGTTCAATGTTTTTTTTTTCCTTCTCCTTGCTTTTATGTAACGAGCGAAGAAAGATAAAAAAGGGAATCAATATCGTAATTTTTTCTGGTTTTTAGGGCTTAAAACCTACACGAACAATTCTGGTGAAGTACAGAAAAATTCCGCTTTCGAACCTTTCCCAGTGATTTTAAATTATTCTCAAACCAATCCTTTTTTTTTTTCAACGATTACGATACTACACTTGGGCTCGAATAACCAGAAAAACGTGTGGACATTTTCTTGAAATTGACGAACTATGATTATTCTTGCGAATTTCGCCAAGTTGATATTTGTATACAGGGTGTTGCGTTGTTTGCCGTTCAAATTTCATCTGAAAATGGTACTAACTAAGACAATGTGAGTAATACGGGCCTAGTACTTGTATTTGAAATTGGTGAGACCTTTGAATTGTACAATTTGAACCATATTTTTGATGAGATTTTCTGCTCATAATTTTTCTCCATCATTACTGTAGTAAATCCATTCCGAAAAATGGCCTATAAAATGAAAAACAGCTATGGCTTTTATTTGAAAATAACCGGTAACGTCTTCTGTTACTCAGTAGCCAAATTTTTTAACTTCTCTGACCTTACAAATACCTTAGTGTGGCTTATAAGGGATCGCGATTCGCTCTCTGAGAACTACTGCTCTAAACATAAATGAAATCACGCTCAATTACAGAAACAAAAATCATTCAAAGAGGTTGCTTATCTTCCAAATTTGAAGAAAATGCCTAAAATTTTAAAATTTTGGTAGATATGCCAATATATACGGCCAATTTTGAGCGAGTTTTCAACTACATATCTGTTTTCCAAAATTCTGAGATTCAAAATAAGCTTATGTTTTTGAAAAACGGAGGATTTACCTTCATTACTGAAAATATCCTTTTTCATGCTAATTCTTTTTATATTTAATGGAATTGTATCTTAGGTGGGTAGATGAGCGAATGATTTGAATGGATTGATTAAGTTTTTACAATTCCTTCTAATGTTGTAAATACCAAGCGAAGCAAGAAAGAAGATTTTCATGTTTTTAAGTTCTTCAAATGTTATCTTTTTTTTTTTTGAACCTCGATATAATTACCTACGTGTCATAATGAATCAAAAATGTCCAAAAATGGGTTAATTTTTTGTCACCTTGGTGAAACTCAAATACCTATTCTTTCTCTTTTTCTTCCCATGTTTGCTCCTTCCTAAATAAAATCTTGGGTAGAACATCTCTATCTAACTCTTTTAATTTTGAATACTAACTGTAGGCACTCATTTGAATTTTAAAATCAATTTTCAGTGCTGCTTGTCATGTCTATTCAGAAAGTATGAGAGATAGTATTTTGTCGATAAACTGACAAAATGTGAATTCCTCGAATTTCAAAATCCATGTATCTTGTTTTCAGCATGTCTTAAATCCTATGCCATATTCTGACGAACAGTTTTCTGTCAACTGTGGAACACCCTGTATTAAATTCGAATAAGCTAAAATACGCTCTTCTTACGACCATATGTTTTGTTAATTTGTCCAACATGTGAATAAAAATGTTAAAAAAGTAATACAAGAGAAGTGCTTCTGGTTTTTTTTTCTTTTTTTAATCGTGTCTGCTTGTTCAGAAGCTAACAAAATCTTAATTCCAATAGTATTTTAAGAGATTTTGTCGACAAGACTTTTTTCCGGTTACCTTAATGTGAACGTTCTGCTATGTCGCCTTCACCACCCAAAATACCCCCTTCTCCTTCCTTTTCCGCCTTCTCATTCTTGATCATTGATACTTTTGAATACATTTTATGGATGTCACACCTTCACTTAATCTGTACATTGATTCTTGAAACGATTTGTATGAAAAATTATGTTAGTATTTATGTAAACACGCGGATTAGGCGTATTAAATTTTTGTTTATTTTCGTTTCATTCGTGCTGTCACTTTTCACTTACCGATTAGTTTCATGTTTTCTATACATTAAGACGTTTTGAAAGAACCTTTTTTTTTTCTTCTCGACTGAAGATGAAAAATGTGTTAATCCGTTTTAAAAGTGTTGACCAATTTCTGCTTACAAAAAGTGTAACTGAAATTCAAATAAGATTATCAAAATATCATCGTTCTTTCAAAAACATCATGATACCATCGAGGATGATGGTCCTTTCAAGTACGAATCAGTTATGAAACTGATATAATATCTAATAAGACTTTTTTTTTTATGATGTGCATTATAAAGGCAGAATGATTTTTTTTCTTTATTTCATGAAAAAAAAAAAAGTGATCAGTGTATGCATTACACGAAATTTTCAGATGGTAAAAAATTTTCGTCAATCGGAGATGATTAATAATCTTCTGAAAATATGGTACCTAATGAATTATCTCGGTGGTTTTTCTATCCAATTTCAATCAAAACCTACGACAGCAGTCTAGATAGTCTAGTCTAGACTAATGATGATGATGATGATGATGATGATGATGATGATGATGATGATGGGAAAAAAAAGTGAAATAAGGGAAATTCAACTTTTTCGTTTTAGTTCACATGACCATTGAAAGTTACTCTGAAATTACTGAGAATTTGTTGTTCTGTTATACTTACTTACTTAGTATCTGAAGTTTTATAAGGGGAGTGTTCTTACGCGGTATTTCCTATTCTACTCGTATTGTTACAGTCGAATTAATAAAAACTTAGGATGATTCCATGTTGAATAGTATTTTTCATCTACTTACTCCATGCTAAATTTTTCGAATGTAGTTTTAATTTGAAAAATATTATGAAAACGGTCATACGTACCATTTCATGATTTGTCTTCAATATTGAAAAGACAGAGGAACGTTCGAATTTGAGTTATAAAATTTGAAGGAATTGATTGATTTTTCAAAGTTTTTGTTTTATATACGAAAACAAGAGGAAATGTTTAACTTTATTTTATTCTCACCGAATTGCAATTTCAAAATTTTCTCAAAATTCGACTATATAGTACATTTGGACGTTTCTGAAATAATTTACGCTTATTGAAGCCAACGCAACGAATACTACGTTCAATTCTTCTAAAGTGTTGTTATTCTAATACATCATTCTAATGTGTCATTGAAAACAAGTCAAGTAAAAATCATAATATTATTTAGGTATGAAAAATGTTGGAAAAATGCGTTCTTTCATAAAATCTTGGTACTTTTTGTCTGTATTTCGATTAATTTTTGAGTTATTTCAATTGGAAGAACAGAAAATACTAATTCTTTTGAAAAATTCTCATTATCCTCCATTGTCGTCAACTATTCTGAAAGTTACATCTGATTGTGCAACTACTCTACAGACACCCTGTATATCTATGCTTGGTTGTCGATTTTTATTGGTTGAAAAAAACTTGTGAAGAAAAATGATGTTGCTTACAAGCTTTTAACAATAAAAGTAGACGAATGAAAAATGTTTGATAATCTCTATTTTCTATCTCTTGTTTCTCTCTATTTTTTGTATGTAGTATTCTATAGAGCTCTAGGCAGACACATTGGCGATATCTATAGAACGTAGTATTCGATTTAATTTAATTTTGTTTCTACGAGCTTATTTTAAAATTAAGTTGTAAGTCACCGGAAAAGTTTTGTAAAATTGATCAAAATCTATTCTATCTTTTTGACTAATTTATGCTTGGTTTCAAATAAAAATTAAAATAAATTAAATTTCGTAATCTAATGATTAATGACAAACTTGATGCTTATTTTAGTCCTAAACTTCTGATCTTGTGAAAAAAATATAAAAATGTGGCATTTTTTATTCCAGCGTTTGAAAATTGATATTTTATTTTGTTTTAATTTTTTATTAGGCTCTTTTCGACATTAATCGTTTCGCATCTTTTTTTTTTTTTTTTTTTTTTTTTTTTCATATTTTATCGATCAAATGATTAGTTATTTCGAAGAATACGAATTTTTTCGTGACAGGAAATTTTAGTTTCATACTCAAACGTTACCTCTACTCTATGATGCATAAATATTTTTTCGTTGATTTTTGTGGATAATCTTTTACATGTGGTTTCTTTCATATCAAGTGAAAAAATTAACTCATAGAAGCCAAAAAGACTAAAAAGAAAACTAGCGCAGCAAACCTCGCTAGAAAAAGTAGGTTTTCGAGAGAAAGAATTGTGAATTTTGATGGTCACACTAATTGTCTGTAAGTTTGTATGCGTTAATGTTATGTTATGATTGTATGAAATGTGTTGGTGCTGACAAAAGATAAGACAATGTGAAATATAGTCATTTTTTCTTAAAAAAATGAAAAATAAATTAAGATGATAAAGTATGGTACATCATCATATAATTTAAAATAAAACCAATGAAATATAATAAAGTTATGAAATTAAAAAAAAGAAAACATGAGCATTTTTGTAAAAAAAAAAAGTTCATGCAAATTATAAAAAGAAAGAAAAAAAGCTTTATCAGAAGTACCGTCTGGTCAATCAGCATCAAAATTGGTAACGTGCTACAATAAATTATAATGAATATTTGTTTCAAATTTCGTACATATGGTTTCAAAATTCAGCATTTTAGGACCAATATAAAAACTAAAATAGCGATACCAGAAGTATCGCCCGGCCGATGAGCTCTACAACGAATCAAAGTGAGTATTTACTCCGAATTTTGTGGCTATTGGTACAAAATTGAGCATTTTATAGCCAAAATAAAAACAAAAATGGTGGTACTGGAAGTACCGTCCGGCCAACCTGCACTACAATCAATAGGTCTAGTCCTTGGCTCAGTTAAAATGTTTGCACCAAATTTTGTAATTATCGGACAAAAATTGCGACCTGTACCATAGGAATAAGAAATTGACTATATATATATGAATTTGAGTTATTGGTGCCAAAATTTTCCTGACGTCATGAAACGAAAAACGTACCCACCTGCAACCCTGGGGGCTAATACCACATCAAGCGTAGTAAGTAGATTTTCTAAAGAAAACCTGCGCTTAAAAACAAAAAACTCTTATTCCATCAGATTATAAAATTATTCTCAGCGTCTCAGCAATTGATAGAATTTTTATTTTATTTTTGTTTATTGTTTGTCTACTGTTTTTCGTCGAGGTTTAATCTGTAAATGTAATTTTTTGATAAATACTTTTTTAATTAAGTAATCTGTGCGTGCGGTAGTTTAAATATGTATTAATCAAGTGCGACAGGTTGCAAAAACTAAAACTGAATTACTTACTGAACATTAAATGTTTGTTAAGCATAATTTCTTCATTTGCTGTTATGGACTCCTTATGTACAGTGGAAACTGCTTATTAGGGACATGGGATAAAAGGAACAACAGCTTAATTTAGAAAAATATGGAAAGTTCTAAAGTTATAAGAAATCATACCACTTATTAGGGACAACACATTGGTTTATTGTGAAAAAAGAAGTCCATAAATGAGAATAAATTTTCCTTGAACTGTTATTGAAAAAGATGAGAATCTTATTTCAATTCAGTACCGATAGTATTTGTCAGTCTTTGTCATTATTCTGCCTATCTTTCATAATCTCATGTTAGTCTTAAGCCTGTTAGTTTCAGTTGAAGTTGTGAAAAAGTGAAAAGTACCTCCTGCTATCTTTTTCCAACCAAAACCCTCAGTTACCTTTTTTTAATATACATATAATAAATATCCTTACTTAAATATGTTTAATATAATTATTCGATAATTTAACCGTTTTTAATGTGACTATCCCATTATTCCAGCACTGAAATTTATCATTAATTGTTTTTTAAATTTATTTTAACTCATAATATAGTTAAATTAGGACTCCGCTTATTAAGGTCAAAGAGGTTACCACACAATATATCCCTATTAATTAGTTTCCACTCTATTTCATTATTAAAATGTTTAAGTAGATAGGTATAGGAAAAAGTATTGTAAAACAGATATCTTTAAAAATTGTATGTGTATTGCAACAGAACCTGATTGTGAAATTTTATGCTTTTGTAGACTGTTGATAGAAAAGTGGAGATAGGATCCTACCTCCTCCTTCTGAATCATCTCAAAGTTCATTGTATTTTGTTATAAGAGCACAAAGTAACTGATTCTCAACAAGTTGCGTAATTCCATGTGGGTTGAGATTTTTCACATCTGTGCCTGAGTTGCAAACATTATTTCTTACAACACATGCACTGCAAATTTGGTGAATCTAAGAAAACACGTATGATTAGTTGGATGGGAGGAGCAGAACACTTTTGTAGCAGTAGTACTTGTTTGCCTGAATTATCATATTTTTTCTCAAAAAGCACCTAAATCAAGCATGTATCATCTACATTGTATATATCACGCAACCAGAGAGGAAAGTAAGCAATTGAGATTTTTAAGAAAATAGATGGCGCTACTATCGATCGCTAAAATAAAATAAATAAAATTGAAAAAACAACCAAAAAATTTATTAAATTATATGCAAACTCAGTGAGCAGCCAATCAGCTATAGGAATAATAAGAATTAATTCTTCTTATTTGAGCTTCACCAAAAATCCGCCAAATGTCAGCCACTTTGCTTAAAAATCCCTATTTCTCAATGAGTGCAATGTTTTCAAGTACGAACCGTAGGCAAGTGTGTTAATTATTCCAGTTGATAAATTGCTTACTCCGACTAAATTGGGTACAATGTTTTTTGAAACAAGTGTACAGAAGGCTGTATTTGAACTATGGACAATAAAATCTGTGGGTTGCCAGTTGGATTCCCATCATAGAAGAGGAAATTTTTAAGAAAAAAAGTCTTATTTTCTTTCATTTAAATTGATTTTTTTTTTTTTTTAAATTCTCACTGCAATAACAGGGATTTGACCCGCAGTAACCCGCAGGTTTTACTGCTCCCGACTCAATTACAGAATTCTGTACATTCATTGCAAAATTTTGTACACAGCTGGTTGGAGCAAAAAATTTCCCTCCCAGCTACATAATATAGGTACTATTTATTGCATATAAGCTGCTCCAATTGATAGATGCGTTTGTTACTAACCTTAGATTTTCGAAAGTTCAAACATTTATAACTTTACCTCCAGTCGTGGTACGTACCTCCGAGTTGGATAAAAACCTTCCTTGGGACAACACAAATAATTATCGGTGACGAACTTTCGGAGTACTTAGGTTAGTAATAAATGAACATTTATATAGATCATTTACCCATGCGGAAATTGAAAAAATTGAAAGTAGTCACATGGTGTAGCCCTACTCCAGGTGGAAGCACATGATAAGGTGTTGAAATATCTTTATAACTCATTGAGGAGCCCACTTCCACCATAAAACTTTTTGTAACCATTAATTTTATTCCATTTCAAACCCTCTGTTTTACTTCCCTCTTATATATATATACATGTGTGTGTGTGTGTGTGTGTGTGTATATATATATATCTGTGTTATAGTTATTATCGTTGTTGAAAAATATTTCTCTGCTAAATAATCTAGAATTTAGAATTCGTTCAAAGATTTCATTTATGTCACTCCTTGGTATATTTTTTCGATGAGTGAATCGTTTTTCAGTTTATAATTTTTTTGTGTTTCTATTTCGAACAAGGTTACACCGTTTTACAGAATTAAAATCGGAATTTATCAACTTGATCAAACGAATTCTAGTTACTTAAGATAAATTAAAATAATGTTAAAAGTTTTCTCGAATAAGATCAAGGATTTGATGTTTCTGTTCCGATGAGTACGGTTGAAGCGAATCGACACTGAGGCAATTTCGTCTTTGTGAATGATTTTTTCAGTACTATTTTCTTGAATTATCTATTCATTTATTCAAAATTTTAATAATGTCGGCACAACAAAAAGAAAATAACCACGTTTGTAATTATATAGTTGCTGGAAATAAATTACTGTAGCTTTTTATTACGTTGTCTAAAGAAATTTTTTTTGGAATCCCTCTAGAGTTTCTGGCTTTAGTTTTTCCTCTCGTCTTTCGAAAACGCCACTTGAAGTAATTGAAAGTTTTTTGTCAAGTTATTCAAAATATTTGTATTTTAAATGAAAACGATTCAATTATCAATTTTTTTTTTTCATCGTGGCCATATTTATTGCAATTATATTCTGAAAATGAACAGGTTAAGGTTGCCAACTTATCTGCATGTCATTTGTTCAAATTATTTACATTATTTCTCGGGATATTGGTTATGTCGTTGGTATTGTAACATCCCTAATCTCTCTGCTGGGAACCACCAACCGAAACTTTTGAACGATGTCACCGTAATTTATGTCTAAACATGATACTCGTTAAAAGGGAAACAAATTTATAACTTTATTAGGTCTTTTAATGCTCAGTTTTGAAGGAAAAAGTGGTATTTTTTTGGCTGGGCGTTTTATTTGGGTGAAGAAGAAAAAAACAAGAAAGAAAAAAGTACTTTATACATCAAAAACTTGTTCGCCAAAATTATTCATCCATTTCTTGCCATTTATTGTAATCGTTGTTTTCCATTTTTTTTCTTGCATCTTAGGCCTATTTGTGTTCTAACAATTTTTCCTTTTCAAACGTTTTTATTGGGCTTTGGCTTCGTGACCATTTTACCCACCTACAGGAGAATATATTTTTATATTGAAGGGGGAGGAGATGGTCGGGATTCGGTAGCCAATAGTTTTCCAAGCATTTATTTTTCCAATCGCAAACTTGAGCTCCAACAGAACCAAACCTATTACTTCGCCACTTTGGGTCGAAAATTTAACGGCAACCGGTGTTGAAATCGAAACGTTTCGATCACAAAGCCGAGCACCTGACCACTACGCCACGCATGATCTCTAACAATATTCTTTGACATGGATGTTGAATTTTTTGAATACTGTGCAATATTTCATGAATATTTGCGAACATCCTGTTGCTTCGTATATATTGTGGGAAATCTGTCCCCCAAGAGAACATAATTAACAAATTTTTCGATTTGAAAATTTAAATTTAATTTTTTTAAATAAGTCAGTTATAATTTTTTTTTTTTTGTGGGAAGTTTTCCATAAATAATGATTAATGTTCGCTCACATCACCATCTTTCAAATGTTACCCTTCTTCATGACCTTTTTGTATTTTTTAAATTGAATTTTACTCGTTTTATAAAAATTCCGACTGGTTCACTTTCGTTCTCACGTCGCGGCGTTAGTAATGTCTTGTTGATGTTTTGGAAAGTAAGAAATGTATGGGTGCGAGCACTCTGTGTGAAAAATATTCGAAGAACAGAATTCTTCGAAATATCACTTAATACGGAAAACGAAAAACTCGTAAATAATTTATTTTTGCTTCACTTAATTATTTGCAATTAATGATTTTCGCCAACCGGATATTTCTTTCGAAAACAAATTACTTAATCTAAAAAGCGAATTCTTCATACAATTTATGAATTATATTACCAGAACATGAAAAAAAATTTTGTTTCACTCCATTCAGTCTTTAGTAAATAATTGCACCATCATTTTAACTACCTATGTCTTCTCAAGGAACTACCTAACTATTTTATTCACAAAATATTTTCTTCCTGCTAAAATCTAGAAATCATATTTCAGTTGCAGTATTGTTTTGATGGTTTCTTGTTTTGATTTTATAGCTCCTAATAATGAGACTAGAATTAAAAAAAAATTCTTACGAAATCTTGGTCCTATTCTCAAACATAAAAGGAGGATGTATCAAAATTTTAGTCCCAAACATTTTTAATGATAATTGCATTGACTAAGGTTTGGTCTCGTAGTTTTTATATTGATGAGCCTTATGAATGAGAATTATCGCAAAATCGATTTTTAACCATTAATTTTCGGAGAAATTTCTTTTTAAGGCCTTCAGTTTGAAAGCTGGACCACTTGGTTTGCCTTAGTCGCCCCTTGGTGAATAAACTATGTGCCTGAGATTTCTTAAATCCCTCATTACATGCTCAGTTCGAGAAAATTCCGTGTACAAATTGCGTAGTATAGATGAGAATTTTTATAACTTATGCAGGGCAAATTTCTACATTTTGGTAGCTTTTACTTCATTTTTGCAATTATTTTCAATGCAGACAGTAGTTGAAAAAACTTCTGAAACTATTTGTTACAATGAAAACACCCATTTTGATCATAGTCAGTAATTGAATGAAAGAGGGTTCTAAAAACATCTGAAATTTCTAAGTCTTCTTAAACTTTTGATGGAAAAATACGATTTTCTTATCGTAGTGAAGTCCTAGGAAAATAATTAAGTAATAAATACAAAAATAACCTCTTAATTTTTCATTGGAAAAAAATAGTTTAACTACATTAACCTTCGTTTTCCTAGCATTTTTGTCCTCCTATAAAGAACCAATACGTTCATGTCAAAACTCCAGATACCGGTTCGATAGTCAGGTACTATTATCTGGAATAGGTACCATTTTAATATGTTTATGTAATCTAATTTGTCTTATCTCAACGAGTTCGTAACTGATATACAGTTATTTTTTAAATTTTGTATTTCAAACATTCATCCCAAGACGTCCAATTCCGATAATAATCGAAAATTTTTGTAAACTTCTTCGGGCTATAATAAGTATCTGTATTTTTTTCATACATATTTATTTAATTGTCCATATTCAAAACTACCCGATTATTATTTTTTATTTTTTCAATGTTTGTTCCTCTCCTGATTCAATTCCACGCGATAAATCTCCGAGAATATTAGTGAAATTTTCTTATATTTGCTTTTGACCGATTTAATTTTTGGTTTTATGACTTCTGTTTAGTAGTCTCAGAGCTGTTAAATGGTTTAAAATATATTTGGGATGATAGTTTCATACGTTTCGTTTTATTTCGGAAGTTCCTCGTTTATTTTTGTTTTTAATTTTTTTGTCGACTAATGCTTCTTGTTAGTGAATAAATGATGAACTTTATTACGCGCACCTGTTACTGTTTTCAACTGAATAATATTTACAAATAAAATCCGAAAATGAGTTTATCTCAAATAATATAGATTTTAGTTGGACCGGTTTCTTTGGTTAAATTTATGGATACGAAGTGCGATGTTAGTGTTGGGTGTTGAAAACAAGAAAAAAAAAGTTTCTCCCCTTTATATTTTTTCTTCAAGGTTTGAAGCCATAGTCAAAGGTGGTCATCAAATACTCTTTGAACTGTTTACGTGTAGGCTATTTTTTTTTTGTTTTTGATCTTATTTCTGACAAAATTATGTAACAGAATAGAGTAAGAATGACTGCATTTCGTAAATTATGGCTCAGAAAAACATGAAGAAACGAGAAAAACGATGAGATATCATTGTTTTTTTAATTTTGTCAGAAAATTGTTTTATGAACGTTCTTGTGTGTTGACCGTTTTCTCAAGACTCATTGAACTTGCATTCAGGATATAAAAATTATGTTTTCTAATCGCGATTTATATTTCTTTCAACAAGTAGTAATCGTCTAATCACGTCTGTTTGTCGTAGAAAGTGGTTATTTTATTGTGTCGTGTTTTTCAAGCCTAGAATGCGAATTGAGTTGTCAATTTTGAAACCACAGAGCTGAAAACCATCTCATGTAATTTTGCATTGAAATTTCTCTTCGAAAATTCATAACTTGATTCGTTCAAAGTTTAGGCCTAGGTACAGTACCTATAGTTGAATTCTGTCCTGAGAATCAAAATATAAGTGTCAATGAAATGAAAATGTTTGAAATTAATCTCGTTCATTTTCACTCATTTTCACAAACAATCGACCCTATGCCCTATATCATAAGTCGAACATAAGATGGGCTAATTATCTGTGTGATGGATATCCATCATTCAATTCATCAAATTTTTCTTTAGTAGGTACTGGATTCAGGTTGTGGAACTTATTCTCTGATTCACGCGTGCAATGCATCGATTATGGGTTAAATTGTAATATGATGAAAAGACTATGATTTTAGCCAGTTAGGCACAGCTACTATAACGGGGGAAAAAATTGTAAATATATTAATTTACTACAATACATCCATTCATCTGGTTTGTAATTGCATCTCAATTTAACAGTGTTTTTTCATCATCATTACCCACATTGTAATGTATTTCTCTTTAAGAAATCTAATTTTCAGTCTCTCTCGAATTTATTTAAAAAACCTTTGTAATGGACCAGAAGCATGAGTCACTATTAGTCAGTGCGGTAGTACTCAATTTTCGATTATTATTTCGTCGATTTTAATGAATTTATTGCTCAGAGCCATCCAAAATTTCACTTTTATCACTAATTATTTGGCTTAGAAAATTTGTTTTCTTTTCATTCATCCATTAAAAATGCACATAAAATTCGTTCCTATTTTCGGGTGTTGAATTTCTCTAATGATTAATATCTTCGTTTACCTAATATTGGTGTATTTTCCAAGTAGGTATATAATATAATCTAAACTTACTATAAAAGTATTTAAAATTAGTGAAACTTTGAAACATGTCTGTTCCGATTTTAAAATTCAAAACTTTTTTATTTATATTTTCAAATTCAGCGAGTAAAAGATTACTTCAGTAAAAAAATACGCAAATATGTATACATACAAAAGTAGCCCGGTAAGATGAAGTACCTACCTATTTGATTCATTGAAAATGAAGGAAGACTGTAAGATAAGAACTAAAATAAGCCACCCCAACATAATTATATTTCTGTGAAATAACTTTTCTTTTCTTTTCAACTTCACTTTCTTAAGTCTTTGTTTTTATTCCTTTTTTTTTGCCTCTAAATTTTTTCAATTCTTGCTCATCTTGAGAATAAAATAATATTCCTTTCTATTTTCTCCCTGAATCGTATATAAATTTTTTTTACATTACTTTTACAGTCCAAAACAGTTCGCAATTTGCCTATTGGAAGAAAATTATATGCGTTTGAAGAAGGTCACAAATATTTTGTTAATTTTTTTTTTCTTATACTAAGAAATTTTTTCTCTAAAATTATGAAATCACAAGACTGATCATTGCGAATTACATGCAAAGTGTTTTGTAAGTAGTAGGAAAAAAGAAAAATTCCCATACTTAATTTTATTGTACATTGACCTTCTTAGTGTCTTACACAAGGTAATAATTTTTCCTGAGTTTGTCTCAGATAATAATTACCCTATATTTGGCCACAGTCTGTTTATTTTTGTTATAGTAAATCATTTGTCCTTTAAATATTGAAATAGGTTTTGAAAATAACAATTAACCATGCATGTTACTCCAGTCTGCATTATGCTTGATGGTTGAATTTCAGTTTTCAAGTATTTTTCTGCAATAATTCACTCTGTAATCTGTGCCTCCAATTGTTCATGAATTTTCTGACAACATTTTGGCCCTTATCTTTTTACGCAAGAAAATATCTAATATTACATAATTTTTTAATTATGTCATTTTTTACTTCCCTTTCTGAGTTTCTAGCATATTTGAATGTAGTAACGGTAACATTTTTGCGTTTATATCGCCATTCGTTTGAAAATCTTCTCTTCAAAATATTCACTTCTTTTTTTTTTTTTTACGCAGAAATATTTTTATTTTATGATTAGAAGATCGTGTTCATTTAAATAACAGGGTTAAAAAATAAAAAATAAAAAAGTCCAGTAAAGAAACTCCGAATGCATATAAAAGAACTTTATTTTTGAAGAACTCTGAACGCTGTACCCGTAACCTGTAAACCGTAGAACCGGTTTAAAATTGTGATAAAATCGACTTTAGAATTTTTAATTTTTGGCTTCAAGGTCTGCCTAATTCCGCATTTTGTCGTAATTCGTATTCATCTATTTATTTATTTATTTATTTATTTATATATATATTTTTTTGTGTTTACAGTACCTTGCTTGCCGTATGGAATCCTAAAATTCCCCGTCTAAAATTTTATTTGAGTGCTTAGAAGTTTTTACAATTTGTAGTTTTTTTGTTCGAAGGCTATTTGAGTGATTGAGAAACTTATTGGAAAAGAGGACCGATTTTACCACAAAAATTACCATTAAAAACACTATTAATATTGCGACAGATCAATCGTATGGCTTTGGGATGAGTTTAGAGAAGTTCACGTATGAATCTCTCACACCTCATCTCATGCTTTAGCCGGCTGCAAAAAACATGAAAATAGGAACGTCTGGAAGAGGAGAAACTTCAACCCCTTCATCGTAACTATCAACGTCGTGTGGATAATCGACGATTTTTTTGTGGCTTGGAATTGACGACGTTTCTTAGCTACCGATTTCATAGGTTTATTAATTAAAACGCAGGTACTTACCGACTTCTGGGTCCAGACGAGTTAGTTTTGGTCGCATTTACAATAGCTGACTTCATGGGCATGAAATTTGCGTTGTTGGTGTTGTGGTTGTTGTTGTTGTTGTTGGTAACTGTTGCTTTGGTCATATTCCCTGGACTACCGTTACGCAAATTATAAGGATAACCGCCGCTAGTTCGAGTCACTCGTACTCCTGGGCCAACTCCACCGATGGTCGGTGGCAGATGATGGTATCCTGCCGATTCCGAAAAATCGCATAATACACTTACACACAATAACAACACTAATATCTTATCATTCATGACGTTACCGCCGAAATAACGATTAATATTGTCGTATCGATACGCGACAACGACTCCAGATTTTCAATGTGTTAAAAAAATTAACCGCAAAAAAACATATTTTTATAAAAATTGTGAGAAAACAGTATTCTTGTTTTTCTTCAAAGGCTAATATTTTCTCGAAAAGTATTGCAGTGTTGTCTATCACGCAAAAAACGATATAATCCCACTTGTGTAGTAAATACAAAACGGAAAAAAATGAAAAAAATGAAAAAAGTTGAAAAATGAGGGTTAAAGAAAAAAAAAATTAAGCCGTTTTATCCGTAGCCGGTTCGTATGATAAACTGGTTCGAACACGATAAGGCCATACAATGTTTTAACGAATTTTTTTACTTTCACTGGATATGGTAACGGAGAATTGTGTGTGTGGAGCGCGAAGTACTTGAACAAATATCCAGTTGAACTGACTCTCTTCGTGTTGCGTACCTGTCTTGCGCGAGTTATTTTACTGTTTTTTCTCCTTTTCTTTCTTTCTTTTTTTATTTTTTTATTTTCATTCTCAATTTTGCCCCTCTCGCTCTGCTTTTCTCTTTCACTATGTATATTTTTTCGTATTACTATGTATAATCATTTTTTAGTGGTATCCCTCCGCAAAGAGTAGGGTGGCCGGCCAAGTGCCAGTCAGCCAGTTAGTCAAACCACCTTGTATGAGGTTGGTGGTGGTGGAACTTTTTTTCTTCTGGAAGTAACGCTGCGCCACCTAAAAGTTTTTTTTTTTATTCATTTTATTTTTCTGTTTTTTTTTTCCAATCTTATTACACCTTTCAATGATATGACATCGTCGTCGTCGTCGAAATTATTTTTTCACGATTAATTAAACGCAAACCGCAAAATTCAAACGCTAATTCACACTTATACACACACACATATGTATACAGTATATTATACTAGAGACTTTTTTACATGTATACAGTATAATATACTACACAGGTACGTGTAGACAATGATTGAAGGCGGATGGTGAAACAGGTACCCATTTTATTAAATAATAATTATCTTTCGAGAGATTTGCTTACCTTCAATTTCCTAGATTTTCTTTTTTCTTCAGCCGGATGCGTGTGAATTACATCGATGAGTGGGTTCGTTAATGAATGTACAGATTTGCGCGTGCCTCTTTAGGTGAAAAGTTGATGGATTGTGAATTTTTTTAATCTTCCTCCTGCACACCGGTTAGTGGCTTTTATTTTGTATGAAGTTCTGTATTCTTTCGGAATATTGGTTATGGTGGCTGAAATGGTTTGCTATATCGTATTAATAATTATTAATGGAGAATGAAATTTTTGGTATTAAACGTTTGTTGAGTATCTGCTTAATTCTCTGTTTCGGTTTCTACACTTTAGCGCCCATTTATCACAAGTAAAAATTATAATTACCTCTGTGAAAACCTTTAAAAAACGTTCTACCTAATTCTGATTGGTTGATAAAAATGTACAAAATCAAAGATCAAATATATCTGAATTATTTTAAGAAAAATACAGTTTAAAATGTTGAAGTTTTGCCTCGTGTTCGACATACTCGTTTAAGAGTGAAGAGATTTGAAAATGATCGATGTCGTTGGAATACTATTTTTCTGCTATGAGGTTTCCTGTTGAAAAATTCAGTTCCTTAAAATGAAGGCGTTACTATTCCGATTGAATTCGATTTGTTCATCGACATCTGTCGATAAATTCTGTACTATTGTGTCGCAGTATTTCCCTTTAAAATGGGAAGATGAGTACTTTGCGATATGATTTTTCGGCCTGAATTAAAATTTCTGTTGGTAGCAAATAGTGGTTACGTCTTTATAGTGGCGTAATGAAATGGGAATTTGGGGGTTCAAATAATCCGATCCCACTCCCCGAGTCAAAAAATACTCGTTACTCCTTCCCTCAATAATGGCTAACGAACAGACGAAAATTCGAAAATTTTATGATGCCAAAAACTCGCACTAAAATATAAATTTTATTATATCATTAGGTCTTTTTGAGTATATTCGACTTTTTTTTTTTTAATGAGAGTGATCATTTTAGGTTTTGTTTTAGTGTATTAAATCAGGAAAAAAAAAAAAAACAGTGAAAGTAAAATTGAAGTTTCAGAGGCTTTAATATATTATCAACACCCGAATCATTGCTCAAGATACCGATTCGATCTTTGAGCTATTGAAACCGATGGTGTTTTTGAGAATTCAACTTGAAAAGATGAGAAAAAAAGGTGAGTGATACGTGTATTATTAATTCTCTATCTTTTTTGATTTTCCAAGCTAAAGGCAATGGACTAAATACAATTTTGTCTCACAGAAGTTTTCTGACTATAGAGGTTCATGTTTTCGATGTTCTGCATTGTTATGAGGTATAAGAAAAAGCAAAGATTTAGGACAAGGAAGGTTTTCGTCCCATACTAATCAGACGAGATGTCAAGACGAGACTCACTATGACCACTGTAGCTTAAGTTGGTCGTCGAAGATCAAAATAATATTTTTTTTGAGCTAGTAATTCTTAATAAGTATCTCATGCTATTTTTCTTGTATCGATTAAAATAAAAGTATTAATAGTTTTAAATTTCCCCTTCTATTAGCCTCTGATAACCCAATAAACTTGACTGACCTTCAACTGATCCTAAATCGGTATCGGTTTACGTCTATTTTTCTTAAATCATGACGATTTGTTTCGATTTTGAACAAAAAATTGTGTAGATACCGTGATCAAAAATTGTAATGAATAAACCTGAAATCTGCTCGAGGAAAATGAAAATAAAAAAAACTTATTTTGTGGACTCAAAATCTGTACCACTTTTTGGTGATTTTTTGTCGATTTTTTAATCGATCTAATATCGATTCAGAATCGATGGTCGAGGTTTTTTATTGGAAAGTCAATTTTTTTTTTAACCTATGCGTCCCAAGAACAAAAATAAAAAAAATAAAAATTTTTTTTTTGTCTCTTAAATACTTGAATACTAAAACATTATCTAAAATTATTTTGAAACGAAGCTGCCATAACTCAAACCTCGAAGAATGTTATCTTTTTACCCAATAATCGAGGTATCAAGTTACAAATGATCTTAGAACGCTTTAAACTCCACAACTTACACGTGTCGATCAGGACACGTATGAATTTCAACGAATATTTCTGAGTGAACGTAATTCAAAAACCCGCTCATAGGTACGTATAATATTAAGAAGAGTGTTTATATGTTATACAGCATCTTTTCTGAGCAGCTTCTCGAACTTTAAAAGCACATAGTATACCTAAAATCTAAATGAAAATGTTCAAATAAACACCTACCTACCCCTATGTTATTCTCAATGATTAAAGGCCTGGTATACTAAAAGCATGACGTGGAAAAATTTAATTTAAGGTTCATTTATATGGTCAAATTTACTAGACCAAATGGCTTGAGCTAAGCTTGAGTAGAATATCACACGAGTTGTGTTTTTTCTCAATTCTATTTACATCGGGTATACATGTTCAAGTCTATTTGCACAAACGTCGAGTTTTCGCAAGTTTACTTGAACGTGTAAATGCACCTTTGAAATTGTTTGACTACCTAATTGTAGTCCCATAGTACTAACCAAGGTCCATGTAAAACAAAAACGGTTTTCTTTTCTTTTACTCTTATCTTGTAGTGCAAAGGTGTGAGGAGTTTCCAAAGTAATCGTAAAAATCTATTAATGTTGACCTAAAGAAAAAAGTCTTTCCGAACTTCCATAGAACAAAATTTGTATTTATTCGTCACAATACCAGGTTTAGCCAAATTTTCCCGGTTTTAGCAGCGGCTACACCTGCTATATACAAGTTGTTGCCACTGAGCTGATAAAAATGAGAGAACGAAAGCAATAGCTGAATAGATGGAACCCCTGATATTGTGAGTGACCGTCTGACTTTTATAATGGTGGCAAATGCAAGGCTCTTAACGATGAACAAAGTTGGTGTTTTCGAAGCCCATTTTTGTGAGAGCTACTTAAATGATGGTTTGTTCAGATTGCTGCATACATCATCTCCACAGTCGTTTGTAATTATTTGCTAAGGAAGGCTGTATAAATGATAAAACTCAGGTTATTAGGCACCTTAAAAAATTTCGGAATTCCTGAAAGTTGTTGCTTCTCAAAATGAAGACGTCAAAGTCTGAAAATCTAAAACATATTTGTGCGTTAAAAAGGAAGGAGAAATAGCACACTATGAATAGAATTAATTTGGGAGAAGGTAATTTTGCTGCACAAACGAATTTACTTAAGAAAGTATATGGCCTTGTTGTTGGCCCCTCGAAAATGTAATATTCGAATGAAATATTATTGAAATGTATTTCCCAATTATTTTTCCTTTGTATTGTGGTTGTTGGTCCGTAGGTACAACGTATTTATTAGGTAAAACATCTGGTAGCCTGTTTATTGATTAGAGAACGACTACATGAGTCTCGATTCAAATATCAATTTCCAACTTGTACTTGAGATAAATTTTATAATATAAATACTTGATTTGTTATGAATAGCGTTGGATTCATACTTCGCTAAATAAATACTATACATTTCTTCGTAAATGACTTACCGCGTCATCTGTGAAAGCTAATTGCTTTTAAATTTTAGTCGATGGTGTAAGAAAAGATGATGTAAATTCATAAATATTCTATCTTTAGGGCATATCTTTTAAGCATATTATTTATTTATTGCGAAAATACATTTTTAATATTCTCTGCCATCGTTATGTGAACTGTTAAATCGTAAAATAAAGTACTTATGTGGTATATCTTTGCCCGAGTTAGAATTGTAAATGGTTCCTCGTTACTTCCTATCGTAAATGTATTATATCGCTTTCATTCGACGTTCAGATTGAGTAATTTTCACTTAATTCATACCTTATTTTTATCCTTTTTTTAAATCATAAAATACTGGACTGTTTTTTGTTTCATATGCCACTAAATTAGTCTCCTCTTCTCCCGACTTCTGTTTTTTCGTTTTCTTTCATAATTCTAATGGGTTATCTTCATGTTTTAATTTAATTTCGCAATATTGTTGAGAGGGTTCTGCCATCGATAAGTTTCCTCGAAATGTACGGTTTCTTAAAAAATATCGTTTTTTATCCCATTTGTTTAATTTTTTAATTTTTTTTCTTTCTCGGCGAAACCATACACGCAACAGGTGCTAAAACTTTGACTAATTGTAATTTCCTAATTCGAGAGAGAAAACAAGAAGCTGTCAATCAAAGATCCTGAAAATTTACTTGATTACCAGCGTGAATATCATTAATATTCAAAAAATAAATTTTCTCCAAAAGACTCCAACAATTACTTTATTTATGAAACCTAAAATATGCACCTTGTACTCTACTTCATAATCACCGTTAAATTTGTTGTTAAATTTCATGATTTTGATTGAAAACCATTCGTGCGAAATTGATTCTTGGAGTTACCTGCATGAAAAAGGAAAAAAACTTTGTTGTTGTTTTTTGATTAATTTTATGCCACAGGTAAGTTTGTAAAAGGAGAAATTACTTCATTTAAAATTTCTTGTTCTTATCCTTCTATTTTTAATGTTTGGAAACGTGCTTCTTTTTGAATTTGTAAAGCTTTCGCAAAAATCATTGATCTCGACGCATTCTTTGCGACTTCATCCGCATAAGTGTATGCAATAAAATAGAAGGGAACTTCCTTAAATTTCACGGATTATCTTTTTTTATAGACTTTTATTGCTGTCACCAAGGCCCGAATGCAAGAACGATATTTAAGTATCAACAATGACTTATCTTAACAATGTTTTATCTATATATGTTTATGTAGAGATATAACTTTTTAAGGTAAGTAATTCTTAAGTATATACTTAAGTATCGTTCTTGCATTTGAGCCTAACACGACGAAATGTGATGCAATTTTTGTACTAACATCTGGGAGCGCTGATTCTTATTATCAGTTATCTCTTATCAAGATGCTTTTCTTTCACCTCAGGTTACGTATCATTTTTCTAATCAAGTTTATGGCGACGTGGTAGTGACGTAGTTCTTCAATCAGGCTTATCGCAGAAATTTCAGGTTTTTTTTCTTTTCTAATATAAGTTTTTTTCGAAGCGTATTTTTAAAAATTCATTTTTACCTAACTTATTTTCTCTTATTTTTTTCTTTTTTATAAAATGATTGAAATACTCCTCGGGAAGTGTGATCACAGTACCCAAGTTTTTGTATTAGGTACCTATACCTACTTGACTTGAATCATGCGCATTTTTATTCACACAACGGCTGGTTATATCCTATACTATAATATTAGCAATAATTGTATGTTAGTATGTGCGTATGTGTGTATGTTTATATATAAACGCATTATGAAGAACGAGACCAACGATGTTCCTGAAAATTACAGTATATAGGTATTTGGATACGAAAAAACGATCTACATTGGTCTCAAGTTTGAGAAAATTCGTTAAACAGATATATAAGCATCTCAATCCATCCATTAACAGCAAGTGATAACGAATTGATTAAAAGATTTTATTAGCGAATTTTAGTAGGTCAAAACTGCATATGATTATTATGGTTTATGACTAATGAAGTATGAGTTGAATATTGCGGTCTTAACTCTCGAGATATAAGAATATGATAATACCGAAGGATATACCTAATAAATATATTGCTGAAATTCTACAGTTTGATTGAAATTAACAAAATTTTCTCTTCTTCCTCATCGGAGAAAAGCTTGGTGAACCAAGTACTTTTGTTAATACTTCAAGGACTCACATACCGAGTGCTATATTTCAGCCCTTAACAATGTCATGCAGCACATTTATGCTTTCGTAAGCCTTTAAAGTAGAATAAATTTTCTTATTGTTATAAATATTCATTGAAGGACGGGGGTTTTTAAATGTGTGATTTGAAAAGCCCTAACGAACAGTTACTTTAAATTTATTTTTCTCAATCGTACTTTTCGCATTTAAAAATTAATTTTTATAATTTTTTTTTTTTGAATTTTGAAAATTATTAAAAATATATCAGCGTCTTCCTGAAACTTCCTACGGAGGGTTGTTAATTTTATGTTTGCTTAAGCGTAAAATTCATTTCTATGGTACCATTATCTTCCCAGAAAACTCGTACCACTTTTATAGATTAGCTTCAGTCAGGAACTCTTATTACCTCATTCTTTCAACAATCTCAAGTCGGTTAAACACAAACACTTGACGATTGTCACTTCTACCATTTAAAGATCGTTGAAAACGAGTTTCATGAAATAGAGTGTTAACGAGCGTGAATCATTTCCGAGTCAGCTTTATTAAGAAAAGAATCCAATCGGCGTATTTTTAAATGGTCACGAAAAAAAAAAAAGTGAGTGTATAGAGTGCAGACGTTTTGAAGATGTGAAATAATGAGAAATTGGCAGCTAAACAGAAGTGAATCAAACAAAACTACTGGGGTTTTTTTTCTCTCTGCATTCTGAAATTATTATACTCTCTGCAATTAAGATTTCTGCAACAATTGCATGAAAGATAATATACAATTATTTCACGTTATTAATTTTCAAAATAGACATCAGTATTTATTGGTCTGGAATATTAAATCGTCAAATGAAGCGTAGAAATCGGTTCAGTTTGATTTAACATTGATGGCGAAAAAAACAGAACTGAACTCGAAAATGCGTAGATACAAATGTTTATCAGTAATCTGAAATTTTTTATATTTGTAGAAATTTGCATGCACCAATCCAAGAAAAAGTAATCGAGCCCTTACCCCCCTGTTCTCATTTTACTTGTATTTTTTTTTTCTGATTAAAAAACAATTAGTTTTTTTCAAAAAAACAATTTTTTTTTCTTTCAGGTTTGTTTATTATTCTTAATTTGAATTTGAAAGATACTTCACTAAGCAGTTTTACCAATTAAAATTAACATCTGTTGCGAACTCTTTTCTTGGGAAAAAAAATTGTGTTAATTAATTCGCTCTGCTTTTTTCGTCATCTGCTTTCTATGGTCCAATTAAATTCTAGTGGAATAAGATGATTTACCATTCAGTTTTAAGAATATTTCCATGAAATATTTTTGAAAATTATTTCACTCAGTGTTCTCCCATCTTAGTTTCCTATCTTTTAAATTTCAAGTGTAGTCTGCGTGGCATAGTAGTTATTTACTCAGCTTTGCAATTGAAAGGTTGCGAATTCGAGACCGACAGACGTTACATTCCCAACCCAAAATGGCGGTGTATTTGATTCGATTCTGTTGGTACTTCATTATGTGATTGTAACATTCATGTGAACAGACCATTGATCACCGAATCTCCCATTTCAATTTATCCTCCTGACGCTGGGTGAAATTGCTACATAGCCAAAGCCCAATTCAAGAAAAAAATTAATAACAAGTAATCAGAATAGTGTCTGCTAATTACTTTCTTAAAAAGTTGCTTTTTTCTGAGCAAAATGTCATTTTGAAAAAATTGTTTAGTTTTTTATTATCAACACGAATATTTATCGAGCATCCCAAAGTCAAGTTTTTGTGATTGTCGATGTACTTAAGGATAACAGTTTTGGAGAACAATATTGAGAAATTTCAAAATATTGTTTTTTTCTTTTTTGAATTAGGTATTGTTTGTTTCTCCATTACAAATAAGGCAGATAATGAACAACATATTTGTCCATGATAATTTTACCAATACCCTATCTCATCTAAGAAATATAATTTCAGGATTAAAATACCTAGGTACTTGGTTTTTTTTTTCGTGGAGTGGATTTTTTTTCACGAATCGATGAAGTTTGATGTCCTAATGAACAAATTAAAATTCTCCTCCTACCATGCTCACATCACTCCTAATTAAAGAAAATATTCCTCCTCGAACTATTTTTATCCAGTTTCCGTGCAAATGGGGTATTAAAATTTATCTCGCTGATAGGTTAAAGGTGGGAATGATGAAAATTATCCGTTTCATGTGAAAAGAAAACCATTAATACCATTTTCCCATTTTCCGCTAATTTTTTTTTAAGTATATTCTAGCTTCTATCTGCAACTTTGCTTTCGTGGTGTCTATTTTTCTTAATTTAACCCATTTTTATGTGGCTCCTTATACTGTTCAATAGTTTGTTCTATCCAAAATTGAACTGGAAATTTGAGTTCAGTGCCACAAAAATCATCACGTACCCTGTAATTCAAGAAAAAGTTACCTTGACTTCTTTTTTGTCGTCTCAAATGGTCAAACAATTTGGTTCAATCAAAAATTGATTCCAAAATTTGAATTCAGTACTCCAAAATATATATTCCCCGATGTATCACCCGTTAATATATTGAATAACTTTCTTAGTCCTCTTTCTGTGGTTCCAAAAGGGAGAACAACCGATTTAATCAAAAAACAGATTAAAAATTTGAATTCAAACCACTTAAATATATGTTCCATAATTTATCATTCTTTAATATTTGAAACAATTTTCTTAACCCAATTTTAATGGTTCCAGGGGGTTCAACTATAGATTCAACACAAAAATAGATCCAGAATTTAAAATCAGCACCTCAAAAATATACTCCGGGACGTATCACTTCATAATACATGAAGCTCATTTCTTAACCCCATTTTAGTGGTTCCAAGGAGTTCAATAGTTGATTCGATCAGAAATTCGAAATGAAACTAACATATATTCTATTAACTGAACAAAATCTAAATAATATGCACATGAATTTTGGATTTTATTACCAAAACTTTTCTTGGGTCATGAAACGAAAAACGTACTCACTTATACCTACCCCTTGGTTCTTCCATAATAACGAATTAGTAAGTAGATTTTGAAAGAAAACTTAATTATAAATGTTTGAGATTTTGGCCCATTAGTAGAGTTAATTATGTCATCTTTCGAAGGCTACAGAAATGAAACTGTTGACTCTATTAAAAAATGTAAATAGGTTTTTTTTAGAGAATTAAAAAGAGTAAAAATTAGGATTGAAATATTTTTTTAATTTGTTTGATATTTCCGAAGTTGAATAAGAAAACTTCTCAAGGAGACACATTTTTCAGAACTGGAAATGAAGCTGCCGCGGTATTGGGTAGCGACTTTTTGTATATTCATTATCTATCAATTCGTAAAAAACAATCTACTCCAGAATTAGTTCGAATAATCGGATACTTTTGATCTAGCTACATATTATACCATTACTAGACTATATCTAATGTTGCTAAAAATGGTAAAATCTTTGGAAACCATTTAAAACATAAACGTTATAGATGGAGGAATAAGCACCTATTGAAAAATATTCATCACCTTTGATGAACATTATTAATTTTCATTTCCATTGAGTTCTGTCGTACCTAATTGAAAAAGTAGTGAAAAATATTTATTTTAAACTGTGAAATTAATTCGTAAAGTTAAAAATTTTCATACATCCCTGTAAATTTATACATATTCTCTAAGCATACATAGCCGAAATAAAAATCATAGATGAGAAGTTTGAAATATCCCAAAATTTTGACGAAAAATTACAAGATAACTATTTGCAGATATAATTCATTATGAGACCGAAATTTACACTACTACAACTTTTTCGGCTCTGACAGTAAACCACTAATTGTTCTTACGAAATTCTTCGTTTATCGTCCTCCATGAATTAAGGAAATTTTCCAGTCTTGCATTGTGATTATAATTTTTAGACGTTGATAAAAATGGTCAAGTTGTTGGAGCTCAGTAAATAAAAAAGATAAAAGTTCAATGCATCGCTTTGGTTGGGACTCTAGGCTAGTGCAGGAGAACAAACATCTACCCAGTAGGTGTAACTTTACCTTTATTTAGTAAGTTACGAAAATCAAAATAACCGCTGTAGATTAATATCGTCGATGGTAGCTAACAAGTTGTCAAAAAATTGAGTCAGCCAAGCTGGTAGGAACGTTTGGTTGAGCAATTTATCGTTCATATTACTCCAACAAAATATAAAAGCGAAACTCCCAATATTAGTTTTATGCTTTTTAAAGAGCAACGCCCATGTCTGATGTGTAGGCTTATTTTTCCCCCTTTCTTTTCGTAATTATCTATTTCTCATATTCGTAGAGTGTATGTTCTTTTTGTATTTTTTTTTTTTGCAAAAATTAATAAGATGTTAGTTCCTTATTTTCTAAGTAAAAGAATGAATTTCAATACCTACTTTTTTTTTTCACGAGCGTAGAAGTGAGACTTGCATTCTGTCTAGCGACTACATGCTGGTCTTTAATTATTTTAATTTGTCAGCAGTAGTGGTTTCGTAACGCACGAATACAGCAACCGCGGCCTAATAACTTATGACATCCTTTTTTTTTCCTATCTCTCAATCGTGCTTTTGATATCGTCTTTCAGTTCAGAAGCGAACCAAAGAGTTGTAAAGCATTCGCATTAAATTATGGTTGAAAGTCCATTTTTGGGATTTGGGGAACTTTTTAATTTAACCGCAATAATTAATTTATATACTTTTTCTGTAGTATGTACGGCGAAAATTGAGCTTGAGGGCTCGAAAGTATCCGGAAAAGTCACGAGAGCACGATTAGGTGCTGAATGTATCATGGAAAGGAGAGAGTATATAAGAGAAAAAGAATTAGAAAGAGAGAGTGCGGGAGAGAAAGAGAGAGAGAGAAACTACGAGTACCTAAGTGAGCATTGTTGCGTTCTCTTAATTGTGTGCATTTTAGACTTGTGTTTTGATAAAAAATAGTCATAAATGATTTTTCGTTTATGAATACGTGCAATCTTTTATTTCTCTTTAATGTCAAGCGGTATTGACTATGATGTGAGAACAATCATTGATAGACGTTTGTGCGTCGTCCATTTTAAGGAATATACGTGTAGGTAATATTTACTTTTGATTTTCTCGTTCAATTTTATCCGCCTGCAATAAGACATATTATCATCTATCGTTCGTTAACAAAACTCTTATCTACTCCCTAAAAGTATGTATACTGAAGAGAAACTATATGCAATGAATAGTTTAGAGAAATTAATTTGAAGAACTTCGGAGCTACGGAATTTAAAAAATTTAATGTTTTGCACCAGATATGCAGTATTTTGGGGGGGTAATTTAAATTAAAATTAATTTATTGGAAATGCACGGATACGGTAGACGTCTACCCACAGAACTTCGTTTAAAATGTTGACTATGTATATTTCCTCACTTCCAAATTCAAGATACATCGTTATTAGAGGCCCTTAACCCTCAAATGATGCGAAATTTTTGTTGTCAATTTGGAATGTGCTACTGCTTGCCCAAATTTTTCAAACGGAATTTCAGTTTTAAATTTTAAATACTATACAATATTTTTGCTTATTATTCAGATTCATAAATTGGATACGTTTGTATGATCCTAGTTTATGAAGTCTTTCATTTGTTTTAAGGATCATAATTTTTGTAATTGGTCTTTTCAGATTGAGATCTGCATGAAAGTGTTCTCTATGAACTGTCAATTTTTCATCATTAAGTGCTTATTTTACTATTCAAAAAGTAAAAAATTGCTAATAATGATTATCAGTATTTCATCGTTGTTTAAGTACTTTTCGTATTTATTGCAATATTCTGATGCAGTTTGCTTTATCATTACAAAAACAATATCAAATTTTTCGTTTTATTAATGCTGCCTAATGATGTCTCGTCTTTGAATAACAAATTTTAGCGCAAAGAAGATTTGTCATTATTCTTTGATACTCCAATCGATGATTTCATATTTACGGCGAAAAGACTACAATTTCATTGACATTAGTGTATAACAAATTGCATAACTTAATTTGACAGACTGATTTTATTCAAATTTTCATCATATATAGTACAGTGTAATGTTGTATAAAATCGATAAACAGCAATATCAACTACTTTTACGATGTTAAAGTTATAAAATAAAATCATATCTTACGAGTTTCTGCGGAAGTTGTTTGTTTTAATTTAGAGATGAATATTATGGATTGAAAATTCACTTCTTGAACATCAAATCTGTTGGGTAATATTAAAATTCTCCACATTTTTTCGTTTCGTGTAGCTATTTGTATACCTGCGATAAATAACACCATCTATGTTATGTACTGATGTGAACTTCACTTGGGTCCAGTTTTTATGCCTAATAAGTTCTAAAACTTTAAAATATGTGCTTCCAAAAATGTACCTTATCTATAATATTTTATTTTTTGTAACGAATTAAATTCGAGAAAAAATTGATGTTGTGGGAACCACCATACCCTGTCTAATATAAAATACATTCGCCAGTTATAGTTGGCGGTGAAATGGCCGTGCGGTTAAGTTCACCGCTTTTAGCTGGCAAATATGTAGGTCCCAGGTTCGATTCCCCGAGCCGACAAAACCTACATCTGGTGACCCTTGACGTGTGCTGGACACGCACGCACCCTAGTGGTGCATGGTGGAACTCACAACTCTCCTTCCTAACTTGAGTCGCCGATAGATGGCGCCCTATATAGTGGAAATAGAACCCGTATAGGTAGTATAAGCCTGTGTGTATAGGTATAAGAGGCGTTTCTGATTCAGCCCAACCTCCCACAGCATCTAATGTCGTTCAACTCGTGTTGAGTCTCTCTAGGGGGGGAGTGTGTGGGAACCACCATACCCTGTCTAATATAAAATACATTCGCCAGTTATAGTTGGTGGTGAAATGGCCGTGCGGTTAAGTTCACCGCTTTTAGCTGGCGAATATGTAGGTCCCAGGTGTTTGATTCCCCAAGCCGACAAAACCTACAGATGTTAATTCGTTTCTTACTTTCATTGATAAAAGAGAAAATTTTTATCAGAGTGTTTTCGAATGATTATGGAATTCTACGAACCTCAAGTTTGAAATGAAAATATTTTTCAATTACTTGTACGACTGTTTTCAGTAATGGCTGTATAAATTAGATTTATTTAGTTGAAAGGTTGATAATTTTATCATTATTCCCCATCTGTTTTGCTGTGGAAATAGAATTACTTTTTTTTTCTTTGTTTTCAATGAGAAGTGGATGATGCCTGGTTCAAGATTAGCATCTCATTATTTTCTTTGTATCCGAAATTCTTCTGAACAAATTATCGAACACTAAAAATAATTAAGAATTATAATTTGTCTCGCTTTTGATCTATGGTGCTCTGTGCTAGAAACGATTTTTTTCTTCAACTTTGATTTTCTTTGACAATTTTTATTTTATTGAAACATTTTAACCCTTTTATGCGATAATGCTAAATTCGTCTCTCTGTTTTACCAATGAAGGGCACTCGAATCCGAGTGTTTTATTATGGTCAGTATTATCTCACCAGCATAAAAACTCTTTCACTTCCGATACAGGTACTCGCACATTTTTCCTATTATTCTTTTGTTAACAGTCGAATCAATAGGCTTATTCGACAAAACGGACAAAAAACCAGACAACTTGTTGGTCAATTTCTTACTATTTTTTTATTTTTTATTTTTTCCCTTCAAACGTGTAGATATTAATTTGTAATACTTTACGTTATGCAAACTCACTGGAGAAAAAAAAAAAAAAAGTAGCCTCAAAATTGTGTTATGAATAATAAAAAAAACTATATGTTGTCCATAGTAAAAAGTAATAAAGAGTAATCCAGTTCTGTGGTCGTTTTAAAGTGGATCAGCCGTGTACCCATACTCATTATTATCCGATCGATTTTTAAACTGGGACGAAGAATGTGAATTATCACAATCAGATGTTACTATGCTTCGTCCATTGACTATTATATATTTTGGACGATGTAATTTAAAGAAGTAAAGGAAAGATAAATTGTGATGAAAAAAAAAAAAGAAGGTAGCTCTAGCTACAAGTCCTCCGCAATGCGTTACGTCAGATAATTTTTTTAAAACGATATTAATTCAGGCTATCTTGCTTAGGCGAGAATGGACGAGCGAAAATATGCCCTTGTTTTTAGTAGGAGGCTTGTATTGAAGTACCTAGTTACCGGTAATCATAATAACGATGATATTTATCTCATTTTTTGGGCCATCTGAGCAAGTACCATACTTTTCGTATGAATGATGCGCCTTTATTGGTTATGATAATTAAATCTTGGTTTATGACTGTTATCAAAGTAAGAATTTTTCGGTTCTGGTCCTATTATTCAGCAATAATATTCATTTTTGAATGAATTTCGGCGTAAAAGAGACCTTTGGAATATTTTTTACTCATATAAGAATGGCTGCAGTGTTTCCAAAAAACTCGTTATCAGTATTGCGTACTCGTAGTGTTGTGTATAAATCATTTTCAAAGTGTTATTTTAAGTCATTAAAAATAATTGAAGAAATTGACAAAAATCAATTATGAATGTCAAAAAATGAACCTATCAAAAATTAGCAACCAAGAAACTAGAAAGGTCAACTAAAGGAAAGTTCTTCATTTTCGGTTCTACTTCAAACGACGTTGTTCACGTAGAACTTTGTTATGAGTTTTTACTTTATTTTCAGTTTTTTTGTATTTTTTATAACGTTATTTTTTGATCATTTAATTTTCTGGTGACTAGTGTTTATCTGAAGAAATGTATAAACTGTCCTATGTAAGAGAATCTGCATTGTTTTGTCTGTTTTCTGAAGATCCCTTCAAGTGTTTATTACTCAATTGATCCAAGAAATGACCTTAAATCATCAATTCTAACTTCGTAGTGAAATAGCCTGCTGTATTTGTTTAGTTTGTACTTTGTTTTAACACTGTCCAAAAATGAAATATGAGCTCTGTAAACCAAAGTGGAATAAAAATAAAACCTTCTTTCTATACATCTTCATCTTACCCATCTCGTGCCCAACCTCGAGTAATTAAGGCGCCAAATCGACTTGTACGAGAAAAACAGAATACCTACCTTCATTCCTATTTTGGTTTCCAGTAGTTTTACTTTCATGAATATAAAGTGAAGTTATAATGGCCGATTGTGATGATGTACCCAAGGTGTTTTTTTGTGACTTGTGCGTTTCGATCTGCAGTAATAGCTGGAGGTGAAGTTTGATTAATGGAAAATTGCGAGTGAACACCGGTCAATAAAACGTACTGGACCTGAAATGGATCTTTCATATACCCACTTTCGTTGTATTTTTTTATATTTTTGGTTCGAGGCTCCTTTTAATTATTTTTCTGCTTGTATTTGTTCCATTCTATCATCAGCTTAAGTCATCTGACTTTTTTACGTTCTAGGTATGCAAAAAAGAAAAGAAAAAAGTCAATGAAAATAGAACTGATAATTCTTAGTATTCCCTTTAGGGTTCGTGTGTTTTCTTTTCAGCCAATAATGATACCAAAGTCTGTATTATTCATCAGTGAATTGCCATTTAGCTTCTCACAGATTAAGCAGTTTTATGATTTTCGTTTCGAATAGAAAAACATTGAACTGTCAATTTGAATTCAAGGAGCATAGACGAAATTTCAAGTCTATTAATTTGATCAAAAATTGATTTTATTTAATATTTACTTACCTACCAATTATGTACTTCCAGCTGAATTCTGGACAAATTTAAATCAAACTTGAAATTACGTAGTTTATGAGCAATGAGTTTGAAGGATTATATTGAAAATTTATTGGTCATTTACGTTCAGTAAATATGACTGTGAAGTAAAAGTTCGATATTGGGGTACCTGTGGGAGCACTCCCCCTAATAAGATGTAAAAACCTATAGGCTACTTCGAAAAAGAAGCTTGTTGCTGAATCCATTGTGACGGAAGACAGAGACGTTACAATAATAAATTCCTTCCCTCTCCAAAACAGAGGACGTGAAACGATTGTCTTGTTTCAGCTTTTCTTTAACTTGTTTTAGAATTTCCTTAATAAATCGATTCTTTTTAAATTTCTTACGCAGTAAATTTTCTGTGTTCTAGTTTCCCGGTAAATTTCACCAATGGAAAACGAACTGACAAGCTACGGTACTCCAGCTCAAGATACCCCCTATTCCACGCCTGTTTCGACTCCTCGACGTGTGCCATATCGTATGAATCCCGTAAAAATGGTCCGACAGCATGTACCCGTGAAAATATTATCCGTTGAAAGTGCCAAAAATACATCACCAGATTCAGGTAAATACTCTCACAGTAACTTGATAACTGAATTTTTATCCTCAGAAACGGCTAGAATAACTTATTTTTCTCTACAATATGCAATACATTATTTTGTAAAACAATAATTGAAAATTACGATCGTATATTTTCAATATGGAGGATGATAATTACGGTGCCAAGTTTCTCGGCCATGATATGTCACAGAATTCTTTCGAGTTCTGTCGGGTCCTATTTCGATGCACTAAAAGTGCCTAAGAATATATTTATCTGGTAGAAGTTTGATATTATTCGTAAGAATTTTAAATTTTACTTTTGTCAGTTTTTCAAGAAAAAAGTTGATCATTTGTGTTTTTGTATCGTTACTTATGGAAATTGAGACAATTTTGATTTACTCAGGTCAAATTTGGTTCCCTTCCTCAAGCATTGCAACTTCAGATGGCGAAAAACGCTCCTTCTTCCTGATCAGTTCGTGAATATTTGAGACTCTGATTCAACTCATTTTGTGTCGATAGTAGATGTCAATTATCGCACAGTACACAGTTAATACATTGAAATTTACTACATTTTGGCATGTCTTTTTTTGGGTAACATTTTCCGAGTAACAATGGGCTTGAATTGAAAATTCCACGAGATATGCGGTACTCTTGATCCACTCGCGAAATTTCTCCTCACATTCTGGGAAAGGAGAGATGTTACCTCTGGTTCCGATTTTCTTTTTCATGGCTTTTTATCTTGGCTTTGTAATAGGCTAGGAAATAAAAATAAGATGCGCACTCAGTCGGGTGTCGAGGTGTTGATCTATTTTTTTCTCTTCTCCTATAAATGAAGAATTTTACGGTAGTGCTTTTTTCAATACTTCGATAAACTATTTATGCTTGAAACTTCTGAGATCTTCTCCCCAGCCACTAAGAATGATCCATAGGAAACAGAAAAAAAAAACGTAAGAAACAACCAGAACCAAGAGTTCAAAATTACAGTTTCAGTCTTAAGCGAAGCAGGGTAAAATTTTTAGTTTTTATTTTGTTGACATTGAACTGAAATCACATTTTTCCCCGCATTTAGATTGATAAAATATCAGTTTATTTCTGGTTAGGGTAAGAATTACGTATTCTTCCTAAATTTGCTTCCACTTGATTATGAAGTTTATTATCTTAGAAATATCTTCTCCGTGATCTCAGAACAGTGAAAAATCTTGTCCTCCGTTAGCGTGCTCATTAAATTGCTTGGCGCAGTTCCTTAATTTTGTTTTTATTTTAAGGTGCACTAATGGGATGGTATGGACTGCCCCCAAGCTCTAATCGCTGTTATTCGCCTTCGTTCTATGAAATTCTTGTATCATCTCCACAAACCTACTAGCTAATCCTCTTTGTCTCATCAAAAATTAACTCTGTCAGCATGGAAAAGCGAATAATGTTTTCGGACCCTCCTATGATTTCAAATGTACGTTCACTTGCAATTTACTTTTTCATATATTTATATAAAGAATCGAGAAATAAACGTTAATTTTTTTGGAAGATGTCTTTTCATAAACAGAGCATAACGTCGTAATCACTTCTTCGGTAATTGTACGCGAAACGAACAGCTTGAGCTAATTTTCATTTGAAAACTAGATTTCAACGCCTCTTCGCAAATATTTTCGCATACCTACCTAATGTATTCAATTTTTACATGTTAAGTTGCTACTTTTTTTTTTATTCTCTCATTTTGTTACGCGCATAACATTTAATCAGCGACGTTTAATTAGGGGTTCTTGTAAAATGTTATTATGCACACGATGACTTTTGTCCCTAGTGGCCCTCTGCGTGTGTGTGTGTGTGTGTATGTGTACAAACGTACTAGCATATAATAATTTGTGAAATGATTTGTGCAGCGTACCAGTCATTATTATTATTATTATTATTTAAATAAATTAAATAATACCGCCTTCTAAACGATGAACGCGTGAAATTTTTCACTCTCTAGATCAGAACACATCAGGTGTGTGTTTGTCTGCCCTATTTGTGTGATCAGCGCTGTAGCAGCATCACAGGATAATCGATAGGTTGTGCCCTGCTCCGTAGGCTAATTATCGGTAATAATATAGAATTTACTTTGATCAAATTGTTACTAAAACCGTGCTTCTAGGATTCGCCGCATTAAGGACTTGTTATTGGGTCTTATACATGTATATTTTTGTTTTTTGTTTGCGTCGAAAATTACGTGCAAAATAAGGCGAAGAAAGATTTTGCTCATATAGTGAACCGGTACGAAACAGTAGGTACTTACGAAATATTATTTCGAAATCGCATCAAAACTCTTCGGTGCTGTTTGGAACCCATGTGTAATGTACCTACTCGACAAAACATGGAGAAAAGCTGTTAAGAATTCCAATCGATGATTTTGAGTTTTCTTTCCGTGTACAAAATTTCGCTTGTTTGATTAATTGTTTTGAAATTTTAATTTTGGTTACTTCTTTTTAGTTTTACCTTCATGTGTGTCCAGAGGCGTGATAAAATTCGCCATCTTATGTTCGATAAAGAAGTTTTAACTGGTGCGAGAAAGCAAACTTATTGCCTATTTTTTATTCGTTTACAAAATAACATGCTTACGCTTTGTAATGTACCTATTCATTGATTGTGAACTTTGAATATAAAATGAAGCGAAACAGCAGCTTACGTACCTATGTCATAAAGTGACTAAGTAAGGTAAAGTGTGATTCTCACAATTAGTCAACTGCACGAACCTTTTTCTTTATAATTCATAAAAGTGCCTGATAAAATGATGAAATGGAGCGGAGCTTGTTGAACCGTGGTATGTCTGTCTATGACTATGGATCAGTAAAATTACATATAGTTAACTCTGTTCAGTCGATTTTAGTCCTAGTTTGACTGAACTAACTCGAGAATCATTGTCGTGCGTTTTATACTGTTTGAAGTTTAAAGTCTTGAAATCACCATACCACTGAGTGAATTTGAATAAACAATTTTCATTGCTGTGGTATGGATCATTGAACTACGGCCAGACGCGTAATCTGGATTTTTCTTTAAAGAGGTTTGAAAAAAATTTAAGCCAAAATTAAATTTCCACTTTCTTTGTCTCCTGCCTCCATCCTTCTCCCCTGTCCAAACAAGCCTCTCACCCTCTCAATCATATTTGTATAAAAAGATCCGTTTTGTCTGAATGTGCGAGTGGTATTGATAAGCATGGAAGATTAGAATACAATTAAACTTCATACGTCGTTTTATATTGTATCATCCTTTTTTATCATTTTTTTGGGGATCCAAAGAGAGCTCCAATCCTACGAGCCACCTCCTTGAGTACGCCACTCTACATGCAGTCGCTCAGTTCAGTGTTCAGCAAAAGCCAGACAATACCACGACTAAACCATGGTCATCTTGGTCTTGGTCTTTCTCACATTTGGTCTTGTATTTGGTCTTGCATCAATACTCTTGGGGAAGAATGCAGGAATAATACTCAAGTAACAGTCATTTTAAAATAAAAATTTAAAAAAAAAGTATTTGAAACAAGCAATCAAACAAGAGGGAGCATTTTTTATGCTCCTATTCTGTAGAACATGAATGTTCTTTGGGTACTCAAACTACTCAAACTAGAGCGTTTTGTTCTTGTATTTCCTTTCGACATATACTCAGAATTACTTCGTTTCCAGTGAAAACTGATGGTAAAAATGAATTTTTCTTTGAAAAATAGGGAGAATCAGCACTAAAAATTTTTTTCTACAATCGTGCATTACTTTTTTAAATAATTAATAAATATAAAAATGGAAAATTTTTCGTGAATTTAAGATTTTTTATGGCCTTATTCTTAAACATTAATGAGGATAATAAAATTATTTTTGGTTCATAATTCAAGAAAATTTTCTCCTCTTTTCAACAGTAGCAACCCCAGCTTTGTAGCTTAAATAGGGGATGAGGAATCGTGAAGTGAAAGAAGAGTTTTTTACAAAATAAAAATGTTGAGAATGGTTGCAAAATTCTGGGATAAATGAGCCAAATTTTATTATAATTATATATATTGGTTGTGAGTTTGTTATTTTATATATTGATTTAAACTGTTAATCATAGTTTCTAGATGTTTAGTCAAGTTTTGATGTACCCTGCACCTATGCGTCGAAAACGATTTTGTTTGTTCCCTTCCTAGAGAAAACAGTCATCTTTGCTCCTAAAATATTCCTACTCGCTGTGATAATGGTTGTAATTATCTGAATTTTCTTTTGATAGTCGTTAATTTGGTTTCTAATCATTATATTTTTACGTTTGGCCTTTTGTATTAATACTTTAACTTGGCAATAATGCTAAATTAATTTGTTTACCATTACAGTAATTTTATTTAAAAAAATTTCTCGTCATGATCCTCCTGGTCAATCTGTGTTAATTGTCCATAAATTACAGTGAAAGCCCGTTTATACGTTTTTCAAGGGACCACAGTGAAAAAACGTATTGTACTAGAAAACTTAATACACCAGAGATGGAAAAACTCGAAATGTAATGAAAATATTAAGAAAAATTTTTTATTATTTTATCTAAAAAACATCGAAGGGGGCAAAAATTATGTCGTAATAAGATTTGTTCAATATGACTAAAAGTGTGGAACTTTCAGTAGGTATATTTTAAAAACTTAATGTTAAAATTGGAATAGTGCGGCACTAATTCTCTTAATAGGCTATTTGATTTTCTAGGACAGAACTCAAAAAAACTTTTTTCCTTAAAAATTTACAAATTTCTAAAAGTAAACCTGGTCAAGTCTGCCTGATAAACGTATTATACCGGAAAATGTTATATCCAGCAAGTAATCCAGTCAAATCTTCCAAAAAAAAAAAAAAATTGGCCCACAAACTTTAACTAAGTAGAATTTTTAATGAGTCCTCTAGATTAACATACTGAAAATCTCCCCCTCTTCACCTCTTGCATTTTGTAAAGGGGGTGTTTATCTCCAAAATATTGTTTTTCGCATTTTTTCCCAGCAAATTTTCATTTTGTGATAAAAATAGGTCAGTACAAAATTGTTTAACATACAATTTCCTACAAAAAAAGTTTTATGTATTTTTCTTCCTAATGCTACGCTTTCCCTCCAAAGAGTCTTAAAACAACCACTCTTTAGTGGATAAGTTCAATAACACTATATAGGAGATATAACTCATAATTATCTATACTATAAATGAGTGAAGCTATTTTTTGTGGCCGTTTCACAGTATAACTAACCGAATGATTTCTTCCATATTTTGGATGATGGTGTGTTCTAAGCCCTAGATGGTTTTAAAATAAAAAATTGAGAAGTTTCCTTTTTGAAGTAAAATTTTACTCTGAAGTTCTGCTATTGTGATGCAACTTGATGAACATTTGAGGTAGGATTCATGGTTGCGCGACAGAGAGGTACATGTTTGCAAAATAAGACAGCCTTCAGTTGTTGTATTTAGTATCCATGTCCCTCCCGGTAGAGACAAATAAGCTTTAACATTATCATGTCAACATGTAAAAGCTGTACTTGAAATTAAAAATCTACCCATTATAAATCTTTCTTACATTCAAAAGAATTGAAGTTTCATTTTTAAATCTATATCCTGAGAGCTGTAATTCAGTTCAAAAGTTACAGTTTGGAACATGTTCTTTTAAAAGAAGTTCTCAGTTCAACTTTATGGTTTTGGTTTAGTGTCAATTCTAAGATGAGAAAACATGAACAACTGGGAACTTTAATAAGTTACAAATGTTTCAACAAACGTTTCAGTTCTGAACCTGTTCTGTTTGAAAGTTAGTTTTCAGTTATACTTAAAGGATTTACTTCATTTTCAATTCATCAATAGGAAAGCCTTCACAACTGAGAACTTTAATGAGTTAAATAAACGTTTCAGTTTTTAACCTGTTCTGTTGAAAGTTAATTCTCAATTCTGTCTAAGTGAATTATTTCAGTGTCAATTCTTCAATGAGAAAGTTTGAAAAACTGAGAGCTTTAATGAGTTCAACATTTTTCAACAAAATTTTCAATTCTAGTTTGAAAGTTAGTTCTAAATTCTAAGGGATTTATTTCTGTTTTAATTTTTCAATGGGAAAGTTGGAACAACTGAGAGCCTTCATAAGTTACAAAGTTTTCAACAAAAGTTTCTATTCTAGACCAGTTCTATTTGAAAGTTAGTTCTCAGTTCTGTTTAATGGATTTATTTTAGTATCAATTCTTCAGTGGAGAAGCTACAACAACTAAGAGATTTAATGAGTTAAACATTTTTCAACAAAACTTTCACTTATGGATCTGTTTTGTTTGAAATATAGTTCTCAATTCAGTTTAAGGAATTTATTTCAGTGTCAATTCTTCTATGGGAAAGCTTGAAAAATTGAGAACTTTAATAAGTTACAAAGTTTACAACAATAGTTTCAGCTCTGGACCTGTTCTATTTGAAAGTTAGGCCTTGATTCTGTCTAAGGAATTTATTTCAGTGTCAGTTCATCAATGGGAATGCTTCAACAACTGAGAGCTTTAATAAACCTCTATTCTGAGAACTGGAATTAGGTTCAAAAGTTTCAGTTTATTGGACCTGTTCTCTTAAAAGTTGGTTCTCAGTTGTTCTTTAGGGTTGCACTGTCAGTTCTGAGAAGTAAAAACTTGAAAAATTGGGTTCTGTAAACAAATTAGAAACTTTGCCCTGAATATTTCAAAAGTGAGAGATTCTGATGAAAGTTGGCTTTCAGTTTTTCTTTAGAGTTTTTACTAAAAGTTTCAGTTGTTGGCCTGTTCTGGTAAAAATTGTTGCATTTGTCTAATGAATATCTAATGAATTTAGGCCTGCACCTGTCCGAAGACGAATTATGTTTGCTAGTTGTATTATATTTGAATTATTCGAAAACCAAATACACATTTTTTACCCGTTCACCTCCTTCCATAACCTCTTCCTACAAAAAAGGTTGCGTGTCGTTTTTTCCCCATGCCTCCTTTTCATCCAAGGAGTCTTGAAAATTACCACATTCAGTGAATATGATTGTTTTCAAAACTCGATAGAGAGGAAGAAAGAGTTAGACAAAAAACTGTGAAAGAGGAGGGAGTGGTAAGGGGTTATGGAAGGGGGTGGATTGGTAGAAAATATGTATTGGGTTAACGAATTATCTCAATAGTATGATAATTAGGAGTTATAGATCCCGTATAATGCTACTGAACATTTCACTGAAAAATGGTTGTTTTCAAGACTGTGGAGATGAAGCAGGGCATCAGACAAAAAGCTGCATAATACTTTTGTTGTAGGAAATTCTATGTTGAACAATTTTGTACTGACTTATTTTCATCACAAAATCAGAATTCGCGGAGAAAACGAGAAAAACTAAATACCCCTCTCTCCTAAAATGCAAGAAGTGAAGAGAGTGCAACATTTAGTATATTATTCCAAGAGACTTACCGAACAACACCATTTAGTTAAAGTTCGGATGCA
>WOFM01000406.1:3947599-4012599 GCA_011428145.1 Ericerus pela | reverse complement strand
GTGGAGACGCCGTGTAAAATAATCATGGCCGTCGTGCTCATCGCCTACGTCATGAATCAAAATTGCGAATCGCGAACGGAGCTGCAGTCGTTTGTCGGCGCCATTTTGGAGACGTGTCGAACCGTTTTTTGGGACAGCGGTGCCAACGACGGCGATACTGCGAAGTCACCGGTGCTGAAGCCTCGGTGGTTTTCGTCGCCGGAAAATGCCAACACCAAGGAGTGCGACCTGGGGAAAGGCGGCGACTCGAGCGTAAAGGCCGTAAAAAATGGCGATTTTTGGAAACCTGATTTTTGGTCTAAAAAATTGGTCGACACGTTCGGCCGTGGAGGCCTCGTGCCATTCGGTGGCTCCGCCTCACCGTGTGATAAAATTACCGCGAATACGCAATCCGTAAATTGGGTCGATAAGGTGACCTCGTTGTTTAATCGAATTCGGGTTTAGAAGTTTAGTTTTTGGGTACTCCGTACGTTGACGAATGAATTGTTTTCAAAATTCTTCGCTAATTTTGGAAAAATGTTTCAGTTTTATTTTACGGCCTTATAAATACAGAGGACAGGTAGCAAACTCGAAGTTCGTTTTTTATTATTATTATTATTATTATTATTATTATTATTATTATTATTATCATTGTTAGTCTACTAACTGTCTGATTAAGTGATCATTAACGGGTAAGTTCTTATAAAAATTGGTAGTGAATTTTTGTTGAGGTAATGCCGATTGATCATTATCGATCAGTAAGAGTTTTAATTCTATAGGGATCTGCGTGACGTAGTGTTCAAGTGCTCGGCTCGGTTTTGTTGTGACCGAAAGGTTACCTATTCGAGACCAGCCATCGTTGCATTCCCGACCAAAAATAGCGGTATATTGACTTGTTTTCGGTTCGGTTAGATTGATGCTCCGATATACGTACGATTGTAAAATTTATTCTTGTAAACCGTTGGTCACTGGATCCCAACCATTTTCCTCCTTCGCTTTGAAATCAATAATAATATCCGCCCGACGCTGTGCAAAATATTGTCAAGTATCATAATTATAGCCCAAGACAAATAAAGAAAATCGAACAACTTCAAAAATTAATTATGCTCTAAAATTGCCTTTTTAAAATTTCTCCAGAGTAATCCACTGGATTTTTTGAAGTCGGCATGAAATTGAAAAATTTTTTAATAAAATTAGTCAGATTGACGTAGAAGCACCAACATGATGAAGGAAAGAAGCACCGAATTCATTAACTCTAGTGGATCGAGTTGCAGAAATTTTAAAACCGTCATTTTTCTATTTTTAATGCATTTTTATCATTTTTTTGGAGTTGATTCGATTTTTTTTTTAAATTTTGTTCTATGCTTTTCGTTTTTTTTTCATTTTTTCGAATCCCTTTGATGATTTAGAAAAATCGGTAACCGAGGTGAAAGGTTATGGTGAAATAAAAAAAAAGAAAATTAAATTAAATTAAAAATGTACGGATCGAATTGATTACCTTTTCCTTTTTTACCGACTGCGTCGAAAGAGGTATTGTGTTTGACCAGTTTGCCTTGCAATCTAATGAAATTTTGTTCCACTCTGCAGCATTCAATATTCATCTTAAAAATAGAATGGTGGTTCAAAAAATTGGTATTTTTATGGTGAGTAACACTGGCCAAAGAAATCCGAACCCAAAAATTATATTCAAAATTTGGGAATTTTTTTCATCAAAAAAGTTAGATGAAAAATCACAAGTCCGATTCCAAATAAAACGGAATAATGCATCCTGACTGGATCACCCAAAAGTGTCTAGGATACGGTATTTATCATGGTTATATAAATATTTCAGATAACACCATTTTCTCAGTATTATATTACCTTTTCTTTGTTATGCACATATAAACATTTTGAGTTTTGACATTTTACTGTTTGATACATCACCAAATATGCTTTTTGAGGAGCTGAGTCTGAATTTGGTGTTCATTTTCCCATCTGACCCATTTTTCAACCCCCAGTGGGCCCCAAAAGGAGTAAATTTTGAGTTTTCACATTTTATTGTGTGATACATCACTAAATATGTTTTTTGAGGTGCTGAGTCCGAATTTGGTGTTCATTTTTGCATTCAACTCATACTTCAACTGCCATTGGCCCCTATAAGGGGCTCAAATTTGAGTTTCTGCATATTATTGTGTGATATATCATAGCATATTTTTTGTGATATGCCTTTTTGTTAAATCATTATTACTATTACTATTAATATGGTCCAATATAGTAGATCTAACAGTATTTAAAATCGATTTTAAACTTTGAATTTGTTTTCCTTGCGTCTGATTGGAATTTGGTTATTGACCAATAAATAAATTTGAATTGCTGTAATTGAGAAAAAAACTATAAGCTGAAAATCAAATTCAGTTTTTAAAAATATTACAATATCAACAATTATCTGTCACTTTTAGAGTAAATTCTTCTTATTGTGAAAAATTGCTAGAGACTTCCATTTTGCACTTCATCAAAAATATTTAAATAATGAAATTTTTGAAAAAAAAATGAAACCATCGGAGTGTATGGGCATAAAACATAATAGAACTAAAATGTTGAAAATAAGTTATCCAGGTTTCATAATAGTAATTTTTTTACAAAGTGAAATTACAACTAACACAGTCGCTGGCAGAAATACCTTATGATATTAATGAGAAAATCAATACTCTTTGGTTCTCACTAATTAAATTGTGCAATAAATAATATTTAAATGAATATTGATTTCATAAGTACCTATCATTAAGCCTATAATATGAAATTGATTGAAATCAAATGGAAAGTGAAGAGTTTTCAACAGCACATCTAAGGAATTTAAACATTTTTAACAAATAAACCCCCTAATGTTTTGAATAAATTTAATAATTCTATGTATTTCAAGGTTGTCAAATCCATTTAAATTTACAAAAAATAGTATCAGGCAAATATTTATTATGAAGGGATCTACATTGCTTCATTCAAAAATCTTGCATTATATATTTATAACATGTGACTTGGAAGGCATTTTTGCCAGCATTTTTGTTAGTTGTAATTTCACTTTGTAAAAAAATTCCTATTATAAAACCTGGAAAACTTGTTTTCAACATTTTAGTTCTATTATGTTTTATGTCCCCACACGCAGACAGTTTCATTTTTTTTTCTTCAAAAATTTAATTTTTTTTTCAAAGTTAAAACAATTATTTTTTTCCTTAGCAGATAATGATTATCCAGATTTTCCTATTGTTTCTAAAAACAATTAGCAATTTAAGTTTTTGTGTGTACTTGCTTTGGTTCAACCATGAAAATCGGTACTAAGTTGAGTAGAGAAAAAAACAAAATTTCTTAACCTGCCGGGTGGACCGAAACATTTGATATGGTACACATTTCAATAGTTTTCACCTTATGCAAACGCATTCATAAACATGCAATTATCTCTTTCTAAATCTAAAAAAAAATAAATTTTTTTGAAACACTTTTTGGAAGAACCGCACCAGAATGGGTAGCATGTTGCAATAAATTATGATTAATATTTTTTGCAAATTTCTTAGTTATTGGTTCAAAACTAAACATTTTTTAGCCAAAATAGCTGCACAGTAAGTACCATTCATCTGATCCGCGTCAAAATTAATAACATGTTGGAATAGGTCATAATAAATATTTGTTCTGAATTTCATTCCTGTTGGTTCAAAATTAGGAATTTTATAGCCAAAACAAACGAAAATAGTGATACCAGAAGTACCGTATGACCGATCGCAACAAAATTATTAGGTCATATCCTTTACTGAGTACTAATATCGGTTTCAGATTTCGTGAATATGGAACAAAAATTGCAACCTATATTATAATAACAAAAAATTTACTTATTGTTTAATTACGTGAATTTGAGTTTTTCCTATCGAAATTTTCGGTGAATTATGAAACGAAGAATGTACCCACCCCCACCCCCAGATTGTTCCATGAAACCAAGATTAATAGGTTGATTTGCAATAGAAAATAAAAATTTACAATCTCTTTTGGTTTGGGTGGTGGAGGAATGACAATCGAGAGAACAAAATATTATGGGCTACCACAAATACGCACACAACCACACACCTACTCACACAGACACTTTTTTCTTCTCTCATTTGCACGGAAATTTGAGATTCGTTCCAGCCACCTTGACGTTTTAATTTTTACCCCTGTAGTGAAATTAAAAATGTGTTCCATCTTAAAAAGTCTTTTGAAACACTTTTCAAAGTCGAGTGAAAAGCTGCATTCTGTATTGAAAAATTGTTCAAAAGAAACAATTTTAGTAATCTCTTTTGTCTTCCAAATGTCGAAAGTCATTTATAATACTTATTTGAGAAATTTTATCTCTAATGAAAACTCGTCCTCGTTGGTGGCTTAGCGTCATCAGAATTCTCTTTATCAACAGCTGTTTACCAGCATACTCGGTGAAATTAAAGTTATGGAACACGTTGAGTCGGAGATTCCCATTCTCCTTAGTTTTACCCCGGATGCCTCGTTACGAGACTTTTCCCATGAATCTTGCCTTCTCTCGGTCTTGAGCTCGGAGCTCGTCACCGCTTTGGGAGGCTACACCACCAGCTCTCCCTGCCATCTAAGTTCCAGTAAATTCGTAGCACATTTTTATAGCGCATTATTGAGACAATTTTCACCGAAGAAATGAGACCAAAATGACGTGATCCACGTTTAAAAAAAAAAAAAAAATTATTTGTAAAACAAATAACCCTAAGAATTTTTTGTAATAATCTCGGTACTAACAAATATTATCCTTCCGTGAAATAATATGTAACGCTTTAAATTCATGTGATATTGAGCTTGAAATCAACTGAAAGTTCGTTGCCCGACACAGTTATAAAAATCTAGTGAATCGCAGGGGTGGCAACTTCCGTATCACGGTGTCACCCATGCGACATGCCAGAATTTTTTGTGGTACGTTAGAATTTTTTCTGTATAATGATGTGAGTAAACATAAAATTTCTAGACTTTGAGTTTGCGACATGCCAGAAGAAGAATCTAAGTTGCCACCTCTGGTAAATCGTATCATTAAACGAATCAAATTTGAAGTACAAACTTTCAGCAGTTTCATAAAAATAACGTCTTATTTTAAAACGTATAACTTCGATCTCATCAACTACCCGTTGATTATGTACGTTGGAAGAAACCGTCGCAAAAGATTTAATTGGCACCGTGCAAGATTTCTCATTAATCAAATAAATTAAACTTTTTTTTTTTTAATTTATCTATTAGTAATTTTTATTTATAGACAAGATTTCTTTTGATCGAATGCCGAATTGAAATTAAAAGTCGAGATCGATTCTTGCTGAGAAATGTGTTGGCCTATTGATTTAAAAAATTTCATTTTTCATTTTTTCGTGTTTTTCGAAGCTATATTCTTTATCCGTGATGTTTTTCTTAACACTTGTAATGTTTCTGAGAACTGTTTCTTCCAGATCTGTATGAAGCTAAAAAGGGTTATTAAATGTTTGGTACATATATTTTCACTTATTCATATCTGAAAAATTTTTAAGTAGACTATATGAATGACGTATAGCGTAAGACATGTAGTTAGTTGGTAATAATGATAATGAAGAAACGATAACAATTAAATAAGAAACGTACATGAAAAAAAAAATAAAAATAAAAGTTTCTCATAACACGGCAACCTTTGGTGCGTATTTCATAGATAGGTATCTACTTAAGTTAGGTAATTGAAATTACTCTGTGAAGTTGACCTCGAGCGGATAGTAAAAGTGACGAAAATAAAATAAATTTCAGTTAAAAGTACTTAACAAAAAAAAATCTATAAGTTTTGAAAACATATTTTATTTCCATCTGTTTTAGAAGTTCAATATCCTTAAAAGGTACTTTTACCTCAAATAATTCAAATTTAATTAATTCAGATGGAAGTATTATTTTCAATAGTTCTTTTGCATCTTCTAGAAATGATTTATTAAAAAACGAGCTGTTGGCCGCAGCTTCACATCTTGCATAGTGTTAATAATTATTGTATTAACCAGAGACATACAAATAAAAATATCTCCAACAAGCCTATCAAAAACATGTCAAAGATAAAAGATTTTCCATCAGATTTGTTACTGTACATGCATCGAGTGTCTCTAATGACGTAAAAATAGACATCCTCAAAAAATTCAATTATAAATTTTATGAAATGTGACCAGCTTTGGATGCGTAAAATGTAAAACTCTGATAGCTCTATTTTCATTTTTTACGTATTTTTATACACCAGCCAGAATCGGGCATTGAATATCTCTTTAGCTGTATCATGTAGGTATGTCTCTGATTCGTCAACCCTAATGAAACCCGATGAAAAATTCACAAGTTTCACACTTTGTAAGTACGAGAGGATGGCATTGAAAATAAATAAAAATATAAAAAATTCAAGTGTTCATTTTTCATTTTCTTTCATTTTTGTATTTTTTCCATAAACAATGAAACGATGTTACAACCTCCACTTTATTTTTCATTACCATTTTCTCTTTCCACTTTTTTTACAGTCATTATCTACCCATTCTCTTACTCTTCACCATAAAAGATGGTAAAAATTGGGTGGCGGACACTTTTTCATGAACAGACTCAAGAAGCATTTTCAATGTTAAAAGAAAAAGAAAGAGTGAGACAGAGAGAATCGTATCCTCCTCATCATCCAGTAGCCATCAGGCGATGAAAAAAAAAAAGAAAGAAGTTTTTTTTTCAGTTCTCTTTTCTACTCATTTTCATCCAGTTTAAGAAATTTTTCGTTCATTTTCTGTTTTCACAGATGGTAAAAATTGATAACTTTCCCTTTAGTGGGGCTACGGATTTCCTTAATGGTAATAAATCTTCCTTAGAATAATACAATTTTTTCTGGAAAATCTCATGCAAATCTTTTCAGTGGTTCTAAAGCGATAGTGTTTCCAGCAGTTTTTAGCTCGTAATATTTTATAATATATGTACCTAAAGATGAAATCAAAAACTTTCTTCAACTTATAAACTATGCTCTTTCACTGCGGCCCCAAAGTCAGACTTTTGTTTTTCCAAATTAGACAAATCATTGTACTCGAAAATTAATTAGTAAAGAGAATATTTTTACTATCACGAAAAAAATTTTATTTAATACAAAAATTCTGTAAATAAATTTACGATAAACTGTTATAAATTCAAAGTGAAATTATGACTGTAAGGAGAAATATCAGATAAAATTTTACCACTACGAACAGGATTTAGTTGTTACATATGGCCATATTCTGCTTCAGTGTTCTCAAAATTTACTGTTGAATATTGTCTCTAAAAGTTTGGATACTTTATGTTTCGAAAAAGTGGGATTCTTTGGCTTTCAAAATGGTTGGGTCTATCGATTCCTGTCACTTCAAGTACTTATCATCTCTTGATTACGATGCAATTCATCACTATCTCGTAATCCATTGATTGTTTACAAAATACTTCGAACATAGGTAAGTAACTAAATATTGCATAAATTCATTTCACACAAGACAAGCGTAAATGTCTTGCAAATTTTGCATGAAATTTCGGGTAAAATGCATCGAAAAAATAAATCTTATTTACAAAGAACTACAAAAAAACTCTAGCGCAACAATGCTTCGCTAGAAAACCCATTTTTCTCGATATTTATATCGATAGTTATCGATATATCTATATTTCATTACTAGTTTTGTTGAGACCACCAATCCTTCTCCCCTCTCACTCCTACGAACACACGATCACATATCGAATACATTTATTTATATCTACTCGCGGCTACACTGATATACCACTTCCGCCGCTCACTCGTTCATTTCCGTTACCGTTCGTTCATTACTCTGAAAATGTACTTTGCTTAAATTAATGTAACTTATGAAATAAACATTCGCTTCTTGGACGTAACTTCAATCAAATCTCTCTTTTTGTTACACCTCTGATCCTCAACCTCTATATGGTAGCATCGCTCGGTAACAATCCTTGTACCTGTAACAAATTTTAAAAAATAATAATTTAAAATTTTTATACTTTTGTGAATTTTCTTTGTGTTTTAAGTCAAATTTTTTGAAAAAATCTTTCGTGAATAATTGTGTTTTAATATTTTCGTAATTTTATTTTGTGTTGGGTAACTTAGTTCCAACTTACCATTTTTTTTTCGAGTCTTAAAATTTTTGTTCTCGAAAAATTTAATTCCACCTTGAATGCTGTAAACGTTCAATGAGTTTCGTCGTTTGCTGAAAAGGATTTGCCCTGCTTGTGTATAATCCAGCCAAGTGTATCGAAAATTCCAGGACTCGTCGATTGCTAAGTTGTTCAGGAACCCTGCTTGTGTTGCCTGAAAACTAGTAAATTCATTAGTGTCTGCCCTGCTTGTGTATGAACTAATTCGTCGAAGTCATTAATTGGAAGTAAATCGCCTTGAGCCCTCACAAATTGATCTGAAACCAACGTAAAAGCTTCAATTCAATACAGTCAAAATTGGTATTCATCGTCACAACTCAACTTCATTTTGGTATCATCTTTAAAACTCAAAAATTTAACTAACATCTTCACTGAAGTACGTTCAAAACAACTGAAGCCCAATTCAAACAGCAGTTCCAGAGCACCAACTTTATCAATTCTAGAAAAACGAACCTGAAAACAAAAAAAATCGACGGTTAAAAAAGGTATAACTTAAAAACTTCTGCTGAAAAAAGGTAATAAAAAACATATTTTCATAATTTTTTCGTAATTTTTCGTATATTTTTTCGTGTTCAATTTCGTGTTTTTCGTGAAACTTAACTCTTTCGATTCAAAATTTAACCTGTATATTTGAAAATACCGTTCATTTCGAATAATTTTGGCCTTTTCAAAATTTTTCTAAGTACAAATTTTGGCAAGTCGTGTGCAAATTTTTGCAGCCACTTTTGTCTTGGAGTGTACAACTCGTGACGTATGCACGGCTCGTTTCGTTCATTCGTTCGAACTTGTACATTAACCTTTTGTTAAGTGCAACGAACCTACGAACGCTTATCTTCGCCCATTCATTAAATACGTTGGCGCGGTTTTTCAATTTCAAACCACCATTTTGTTGCAACTTGAAAATTTTTGCAGTTGCACAAGTTTGTCGAAAATAATTAACGATTTTTTTTTTTGAATATTTCTCTTCTTATACGAACACCTAAATTAAATATTTTTTATCTCAAACACCATTAATCATTCATTCGAATATATTTGAAATATTTTATTTTGTTTTCTACTGTGAATTTTTTTTTTTTTTTTTTCTTACGAGTTACCAGTAGAAATAATTTTTGTAATACCTGGTGAAATATTTTTTTTTATCACCCTTCATTTTTTTAATTTTCTACAAATTCATTTCGAATTATTTTGTGGATATATAATTTCAAACAAAATTTTCCCCTGTTTTCAATAATTTTATTCCTTTCTAATCTCCTCGATCTGAAGGTAGCTAATTCATTTTCACCCTCACCTTTTCATTTTATTGATTTTAATTAATCACATTATCGAATATTGAATTCTAATACGAATTATTTTGGGTTAAAAAGTCTTGTTATTTTATTTTTATTTTTTTTATTGGGAAGCGTCCAGTCTCATCTTTAACGTGTGTGATCTCTTGCCCGCAGTGGACCTACTCGAGACACACACAAGGACAATTTAAATACTATCGTTAAATCTACAAATTGTTTGGTTAGCACAGGTACGGCAATCCTAGTCTTGCGGCATTTGCTGGGGATTGACATCCGTTTGTTTTATTTTTTTTATTTTTTTTTAAATTTTTTTAGTTCAGTCAATTCATTAATTATGAACACTGAAAATAATGAAAGGATCTCAAATGTTTTCCGTGGAAATGGCTATGAGGGATGGCGTGCAACCATCATCAGCACCCTTATAGGTAAAGGTTGCCATTCCACAATCTTTCCTACTGCTCGAGAAACTAGTTACATTTACACATCATCTGAAGAACGCCTAACATTTAAATGGCTTAAATTTTTCCAAACTCAGGAACGGGCCAAAGCCCACATATTCGAAAGACTTGACAAAAGAATCCTTCATCATGTCAAAACTTGCGATGTAGTTTCTCAAATTTTTGAAATCTTAGATGCTCGATACAGGAATCAAACTGCTACTAACATCATGGTCTTAAAGTCAAAATTTCAGTCCCTTCGCTTCGATCCAAGGAGAGGTACCATCCGTAGATTCTTGGAATATTTTTCATCCATTGTGGAAGAACTACGCGATGCTAATTACCCCCTATCGGAAGCCGATGAAATTGATCAATTAATGATGTCATTGCCCGAAAAATTTGATACTGTTTTCTCAGAATTCCGCCAATTAGAAGTAGAAAAACGAACTACTGTCAGACTCACAAAAATGATATTAGAAAAATGTGATCGAATTGAATATTCTAATAAAACTTTTCCCGGGTTTGATCAGCCCAAATCATCCTATCAACCAATGAATAATAATAGAAAAAATTTTAGAAATTTTCGAAATAATAATAATAACTCAAATTTTTCCAAACCAAATTATAACACAACGAGTTATTTAAACGATCACAAAAATAGTCAAAACAAACAAAATAATTATTCTTCAAAAGATAATGTATCCCAAATGGATATTACATGCTTCAGATGCAACAAAAAAGGACACATGTCAAGGACATGCCCTAATGAGACATCTACAGCTAGTAATACTCCACAAACCCAGAACCAGAACAGTAGCTCGAAACCCCAAATTTCAAATAACACGAACTCCCAGAAAAAGTCCGACGATAAATCCAATTTTCGTGTTAAATACTCTATGATGTTACACTCAAATCTTAATCACTTAAGTTTTGATGACATTGAAGATGAATTCCAATGGCCTAAACCCCCTACAGTATCAAAGTCCGCCCCCCCAAAAAACCAACTCCATACGATGTTACTAGATAATGGAGCAGATGACCACATGGTCAATGATATTTCAAAATTAAGAAACGTACGCAAAGTTGACAATTCTCGTAGAGCACTTTGTGCCAAAAAAGGCGTATTCGTAAACCCTACCCACGTTGGATCAATGTATGTTAATGTCTGCAATTCTAACGCAGAATTTTCCACTATTCACCTAAAAGAGGTATACTATGATCCTGATTTAAGCCTTGATATTTGGTCAGGAGCTAAAATCATGGAGTCCGGCATTTTCAAAATCATAACGGACACGGATCACGCAGACATCATAAATAAAAATACTGGTGAAATTACTATAACCGCTCCAAAGAGAGGTTCTATGTACTACATTGATTACGAAATAGTTGATGAAGAAGAGGAAAATAAGGTCTATCAGGAGCTTGTGTGTATGCCTGTACCTAGTACGTCTGCAGAACAGGAAGATCAAATAGACGATCCTTCCCAAAATTTTGAAGAACTGAATGAGGCCGGAACAAGCAATCCACAAAGAGAGCAGGAAAACATTGACCATCCCCAAAATTTTGAAGATACCGAAGTGGATACGGTCAATCAGGAGATTTATTCCGAATATGAGGACGAATTAAATGGAGAAAGTGTCGGAATAAATAGAAAGCACAAGAAAAACATAAACAAAACTAAAACTCTTTGGCATAGAAGATTAGGTCATCTAAGTGGCAAAAGCCTGAAAGCACTATCAAAAGTAGTTGTAGGTATGCCCCAAAACTTGGTATTTAAGGACGATGACTTTGCCACTTGTGAAATATGCATAAAAGCAAAATCCACCCGACTTGGTCACCATGGTGTGAGGACTCGACCAACGAGAAGAATGGAAGTAATCTCATCAGACATCATGGGACCCTTTCAAGAGGCATACAACGGAGAAAAATTCATAATAACTTTCATTGATCATTACTCGAAATATACTCTTGCCTTTCCAATATTAAGAAAATCCCAGGCTTTCGATAAATTTAAAGAGTATTATCTATCTTTCAATACAAAATTTCCCAATGATCCTATCTCTGTATTAAGAACTGATCAAGCTAAAGAATACTCCGACTCCAAAATGACACAATTTTGCTCCGAAAAAGGAATTACATTAGATGATGGCGTGGCGTACACCCCCGAATTAAACGCAATAGCCGAAAGGCAAAACAGAACCCTGCTCGAAAGAGTTAGAGCCATATTATACGACGCAAAAATTGATTTTAAACTATGGTCAACAATTGTATTAGCCGCCGCCCATATAATTAATAGAAGTCCGACCCGCGTCAATCTAGGGAACATGACACCCTATGAAAAATTATACGGTACTAAACCCGATATTTCCCATCTTCGAGTCTTTGGTGCTATTGCATATAAACACGTTCCTATTGAACAAAGACAGCAATCAGCAGTCAAAGCCAAGAAGAACGAAGAGGAGCATCTCGACCCAAAATTTTTGCCCAGAGCCCTTAAAACTATTCTGATCGGCTTTTCGAATGTAGGTTATCAGATATTAGATCCAATTAAAATGAAATCCTACAAATCCTGCGATGTTAAATTTGATGAGACGAAAACATTAGTCGACTTCACTGATAAACCAGAAGAACTCCAAGTTAAACCCTTAGAAGAGGAAATCGAGGCAATCTATAGGGTCAATGTGCTAAAACAAGCCTCATCTGAAGACTCTTTGTTTATAGAAGATTGCATGCCAGTAAGCTTCAGTGATATTTTCCAAAATCCTTTTAAGAAAGAGTGGCTTCAGGCAATCAATGATGAACTGCAATCTATGTCAGATCTTAATGTGTGGAAAATTGTGGATCGCCCACATAATATCAAACCTATTGACACGAGATGGATATTCACGGCCAAAGCCAATGACAGAGGAGTAATGTGCCCAAAAGCTAGACTCGTTGCCAAAGGCTTCATGGACAGATCCGAGTACACTATGACAGAGACTTATGCACCTGTTGTGAAACTCTGGTTAATTAGGTGGATCTTATCCGTAACTAATCTATTGAATCTACAACTTGTTCAATATGATGTCAAAACAGCCTATCTGAATTCGAAAATTAAAAATGACATCTTTCTTAATATCCCCCAAGGTTGCAATGTCGAGAAATCAAAATTACTGAAACTTGAAAAATCCATCTATGGCCTTAAAACATCTAGTAAAAATTGGATTGAGTTACTGGATTCTCATCTACAAACTTCCAATTTTACAAAGTCAAAAATCGACAGATGCGTATACACACGTAAAGATGATTCAGATGGTATTGCCTTCATGATAATTTACGTAGACGACATCCTTCTCGCAACTAATCGTCCAGAATGGGTTAATGAAATAACCACTCACTTTGAAACTCGTTTCACTATGAAAGTTGTAAACAACCCAACCCATTTTGTAGGTTTTGAAATAGAAAGAAATCGTGAATCACAAACAATTAAACTTACCCAAAAACAGCAGATCCAAAAGATTCTCCAGAAATTCAAAATGTGTGATTCAAATCCTTCCAAAACGCCTATGGAGACAGGCCTCAAGTTAAGCAAATCTGAAGGCACAGATAATAAAGAATACAGATCTATGATTGGTGCACTATTATATGTATCTAGAGGCACAAGGCCAGACATTTCCTTCTCAGTCAATTACCTGTCAAGATTCCAAAATTGTTCAGATGACACAAAAAAGAACTATGTACGGCGTATCATCCGGTATTTGAAATACACGATCGATCTTGCCATTGTCTACAGATCCAACTCCGAAGGCATATCAGCTTATGTCGATGCATCTTATGCCCCCGACATTGACGATCAGCCTATAAACATGTCTGAACTAGAAAAAGGAAAATCTATAACTGGATACCTCATTACTATGTATGGTGACCTGATAAATTGGGGCGTTCATCGCCAAAATATTCATGCCTCCTCATCCACAGCAGCTGAATTGATTGCTCTTCACGATTCTTTCGAAGATATAGAACTTGCTTGGCTAATAAATCGTGAATTCTTCTTAATTGACACTCCTGTAATTGTCTACGAAGACAATATCTCTGTTATTCATGTCATCTCAGGAGGAGGACAAAAACGTCTTCGAGCTCTTATGATCAAATGTTATGGACTTGCTCAGGCCTATAATGACAAAATTTTCACATTCAAACAAATAGCTACTGAAGATCAAATAGCTGACTTACTAACAAAAGCATTATCCAGTAAGCAGCATATCTTACTTACTAGTAAAATCCTAGAATCCCCAAATTGTGATCCTTAAAAAATCAACTCCCTTACCAAAATTTTGTCTGAAACATCACAAAAAACATAATTCATTATATTTTATCTCTATTTGCATGTTATTTATCCTGTTACCTAATATAAATTATTTTGCATGTTACCATATTTATTATATCTTATTCATATTTATTAATCAATATACTTACTACAAGCGTCCAAATTAGTTACCATTTTATATGAACACTTTTTCAATTTTTAAATTTATATTTCTATAATTTGTAATTAAATATAATGAACTTTTAAACACTTTTGTAACACCCGCAGTCGTGATCGGTTCAAAAGATTGTAGGGGGGTGTTGAGACCACCAATCCTTCTCCCCTCTCACTCCTACGAACACACGATCACATATCGAATACATTTATTTATATCTACTCGCGGCTACACTGATATACCACTTCCGCCGCTCACTCGTTCATTTCCGTTACCGTTCGTTCATTACTCTGAAAATGTACTTTGCTTAAATTAATGTAACTTATGAAATAAACATTCGCTTCTTGGACGTAACTTCAATCAAATCTCTCTTTTTGTTACACCTCTGATCCTCAACCTCTATAAGTTTCAAGTTAAAAAATTACAAAAAACTATCGCCAATTAATCATATCTTTAACAAAAATATCGATCTATCGATGTTTGATCGCTAAAAACCGCTTTTCCAGACATTTTTTGTTTCCAGTTTTTTCGAGAACTACTGAACCGATGAGTACCAAACTTTTTTCAGCCCGGCTCCTATACAATAGCTATCTTTCGTAAAAATTTCAGCCTTATCCATCCCGTAGTTTCCCCAAAACCGTGAACCAACAATTTTTTCCAACAATTTTTCTTCTCCAGTTTTCTCAAAAAATACTAAAATAATAGGCGCCAAACTTCTAAGAGACTTGTACCATCATAAGGAAAATTTATCGTGAAAATTTCAGCCCGGTTCCTTTTGTCATTTTCTCAAAATCCCAGAAAAATGACTTTCCCAGAAATTTTTGTTTTCCAGTTTTCTCAAAAACAAATCAACCGATAGGCAAAAACCTTATTCCAGATCTGCTCCAGTATAAAAACTATCTCTCTAGAAAATTTCAGCATATCCACCCGGTAGTTTTCTCAAAACCGTGAACCCAAAATTTTGGGCAATACACATATATACATAAAAAAATTAGGTCAAAATGAGAAAATGGTACCAATCGTTTTCTTTTCTCATGAAACGGATAATTTTCATGACCTCCATCCCTAACCGCACAATGATGTCTATTTCAATAACCCGTTTGCAATCACACCGAGTAAAAATGCGTATCTCTACGATATTTTTACCAAAATTTTCTGTTATTCCGCGATGTCATGTTAAATTTTTGTTCAGAAAAGAAAAAAAAACCCTAATAAGAAACGAGCTGATCACTCTATCTGAAAATAATCCTATTCTTGAAGCAAATCATTTTATCAAGTTTCACATTGGAGTAAAGAGTAGCTCTACTCATAGGTGGGGTGGTTTTTCTTTAGTAGTAACCGATCTTCTAGCGGAAGTTGAACTATCGCTAAATTTAAACAACTATGGAAATGAATGTCTCCACCATTTCTCAAAACTGGATTCGTATCTTTTCAATAATAAAATCAAAATTCTTCATTATTGCTATTCAAGTATACCGATTCATCGTTATTAGGTACTCATTTGATTTTCTCTTAGCTCTGTTCAAATTTCGGAGTTTCCTGTTGGTACTTATTGTCTCTTACGACTCTATCGTCTTTTCTTCTTCTAGAAATTTTGTTATCTCTTCAGTTTTTTTTTTTTTTTTTTTTTTTTTTATCTAAGAAAGATACATTGATTGCCCATTGAGACAGCTACTTTACAAATTATCAATATTTCGAATAATTATATACCTGCTCCTTTTTTTTGGATCTACGCTCTAATAGCGCTTTTACAAAAAGAACACAACAAAAAAAAAAATAATAAAAGTTTTACCCGTAACAATAACGTTGTGCTGATTTGCTCTTGAAATACTCGTGTAGGTACCTACCTATTCTACCGCTTCGCTATTTATTTTACAATTCTGTTTGATGTTGAATCTGTCGATGTAATTGTAGAAACTCCAACTACTTTCCTATTTATTCTTGCGTAATGCATATTTTTACTTCTTCGTTTCAAAATTGAAACTACTACTTTTTCAATCACTTAAATTTCTTATTCGCGTCAAAACATACATTAAGCTTAACACGCGTCATATAGGCTTAGGCAGGTAAATACGTGAAATTACATTTTAATTTTTATTGGTTTTACATCACAAATTAGCGTTAATATTGTTTTATTGGTTTTAAGCCATTGTCCTTTTTGTATAATTCATAATTCATAATTTAAAAGATAAAATAAATAGCCTATAAAGTTAGTTGTGGTACACGGTCATCGTAAAAATTAGCAAATAAAAATTAAAAGAGGCCGAATATACGCTATGCTGTTATTATATCATATCGTTGTGACTAATTATTCATTTTTATGCCTCGTTGATGAAATTAATATCCTGCAGTGTTATACTTTATGGTAACTTTGCATAAAATTTCTAATATTCAAGTTTCTCGGAATCGTATTTGACACAAAATAAAGCTGTACTTAATGTTTAAAAATCCCAACTTTGATTCGAAAAAAATTAAAAAACTTTTCCTTTTTCAAACAATTTTTCAATTTTTGTAATACCTGTTCCTCCATTTGAAATCATTTTTAAGACACTTTTGTTTCGTATTCGTGTAGCCCTTGAGCTCCAGGCAACGTTTGATTTTTTTAATTATGAAATTCATAATTGTCAAAAATAATTAGTTTTGGAATAAAATAAATAAATAAATGCAAAGAGCAATTTTATGATTTGTCCTTCTTACATCAAATGAACATATGAATCCTTGTAATTCTTTTTGCTCGAAATTGGTACCCAAAAACCAATTAGAATCTGTATATTTTGTCATTTTTTCCTGAAAAATCACATTTTCTTCGATATTTTTGATTTGAAATTATTCACGTAAATTACTCTGTAGGTTTTTCTCTTTCAATGCATCCGAATGTATTTTACCTCGAATAATAAAAAACAACCCATAGATTAGGAAAAAAATGTTTAATGTTCAAAGTGAGTATGTGTGCTCGAATAATCTACGAGTAAGTACCCATCCTTCAACTCTTCTTTTCTTTATTTTCTTTATTTTTTTGAAAAGTATTCAACATATCGTATTTATTTTGATTTTAGATTCAGTTAGTTCATCTCTTTCTGTGAACCCAATGAAAACGAAGCGAGTAAAGTGCACTTTACAACCTAGTTCATTGATTCACGACGGTATCGGAGACCAAATCATGCCTGATCCTGCAGAAGTGAAATCGATTCGTCAGTCTAATAACCATTTATTTGCTGCACAACGCCAAGAAATGTTTGATAAAATTACGCTTGAATCACTACCACACAAAAGACTGTCAGAAAAGCTAGCCTCACATGACGGTAAACAATTTCTATATTAATTTTGTTTTTTGTTCCTCTCTTGTAAAACATTTTTTTAAACAAATTTTTTATTTTGGTACTGTATGTTCTTAGTCTTTAACTGAACTCGAATTACAGATAAATTTGGTACTCCAAGATCCCATTCCTCCTTATTCCAAACAATATAAAAAAAAAAAAGAAACACTTGTCGTGAAAAAATATTCACACAAGAATGTAATCAACGGATTATTTGCGTGTTCTGTCACTTCATGTGCACACACACATGGGTAAGCCAAAACCTGGGCAAACACTGATGATTTTGTAGTCAGTTTTATGAGTTTATAAGGAAATTTGCACACGCCCACATACACACATATGTATATATGTTATAGAAAGTACGTCATTTCTTATTCATTGCTATGACAATTGATAAGAAACAACATAATCGAGATCTTTATCTATCGAATTATCATCAGCCAAATGTATCTTACTTGCCTGTGTGTGCAAGTAAAAATACACGAATAAACAATGTGTATACATGTTTTTGGAGTGCAATACACTTGATAAGGATGACGATGTACTTATTTATGTAGTCCCCTCAATTCCCAATCGGGCTTTTCGATTAAGTTAATCCAATTCTTAACTCATTTAGCTGATTTTATGTCGAGTCGATCTTCTACGAAATCTGTTGTCTTTGGTATCATTACTAAAATATTAAATTTATCACTTGGCTGAGTGAATATTAAAGAAATTTGTTTAATAAATCAATATCGAAATTTCTCCAAGTTTCATTCGGTAGCTAAAAACTCTTTCATAATTTTAATATCGTTTCCTTAACCGAAATATAGTTTCTTCAACTCCAGTACTTCCCATCTTCGTGAATATTTTGTTTTTACAAAAATTAAAAATAAAACTATAGATATGAGCTTCGATTGTTTTCGCGTTTTGAAATTGTTAAATATTTTAATGTGGGGAGTTCCATTCCTTTAAAAATCTGTTTTATTCGTAAAAATTGAGAAAATTGTCTTTGCACCTACGTTACCATTATTTAGTTGCTCATTTCAGTTTCAAATTTTTTCGGTTGAATATTTTCAGAAAAATCACGTACCGTTTGTCACTGTAGAGGCGATGCCGAGACAATCAAATCGAATGTGTCTAGTCAAGTTGCCGAAGTAGATTCCATCAATCCGCAGCAACCGAAAGAAAACAAACTAGTCGTTCCAACGAATGTTCTCGACGCTCGTGGCGAAACGAAAACCAAGTGCAATAGCGATGTCCAAATATCAACCGAAGCCGTGAAAATTACTCACAATAACCCAGAAGAGAAAAATCTGCATGATTCGTATCATTTATTGCCGCAAAATATTATTCATGATTCGAAATTGTTGTATACGAACTCCGAAAGACGTGAATCCCGACTAAATGAATCGTTGGAGACAAAAAAAGAAATTCAAATTACACAAAAATTATTGAATGTCGCCGCTTCATCGTTTCATGAAAGTCATGATATTTGGGACGAAGCGAAAGAACCGCCACCGAAAACGTCGAGAAATCCAGAAAAAAGTAAAAGAAATTTGCCGTATAAAAAACCTATACCAATTGAAGGTACAATGACATTCACGCATTTTTTTGAATTTCATGTTGTTTTAATGTTTATTCGAAATTCGAGGAAAACTAAATGCATTTAGAATTTATAATCAATGATTCAGATCGTTAGGTAGGCCTGCTATTGAATACATTTTATGATGCGAAAGGAGCTTATTATTTGCCATACGTTTTTATGGTTGGTCCTTTTTGCGGAAGTTTTAAGAGTATTATTTTCAAGGAAAAAAATTTCAATGCTGCTACCAAGTTTTCTTCTGCCCTTATTTCCGACACACAAGTTAGGTTTAAGAAACATAATTAATAACTCATTTTCTGCCAAGCTATAGTCATATTTCGATTTCAACTAAGTTTGTTTGTGTGAGTTACTCAAAAAAATGCCTCTTACAAATTACCGTGACAAAACTTCGGAACTTCGATCTTTCCAGCCAATCATTTTAAAATGATAATAGTATGCGTTGGTTTTTTGCAGCTCAGTTAAGTATTTTCGTGAGGGTCTCATAAAAATATGGAATCTACTTATTTTTAGCGAGACTCAGTTTCTATTTTCTGTTGAAGTAAATTTAAATTTCGAAGATAGTAATTTTGTAATTTTTTATTTCTTTCCATAACATTTATCATAATATTAAAATCATTTTTTCAAAAAACGAAACTTTATATTTCCGTCTCTTATTCATCATATACTTAGCTATGGGTCCCTCTTGCTTGAACAAGAAGTTTCTCGTCAAGTTTAGTTTTCCTTGAAATATTTAAAAAATCATTAAAATTAATCAATGCAAAAATAAACTCTTAGTTCATAGCATGTTTTCTATGTTTGGAAAATTTCTTTTAAATTTGAAAGCATTTGCTCAATCAGTTTCTTACCCTAATATGTATAACGTCCATTACCTTTTTTTTGTAATTTCGAAGGAAATTTTCAAAATATGAAATTTTTATGTGAACACTTAACTTTTATCTTTTCTCATAAATTTCATTTGATAAAAATTCATTGCTTACTCTATTGTAGACTTCGTTAATTAGCCATTATGAAATAGTGTGAAAAATTCGTAATGTTACTTTTGTCGTAGTACAATTTATGAAGTTATAATAAAAAAAGAGAAATTATTTTCATGAAAGCTTCGCTATCTAAACTGAAACTTTTTGGAATTTGGAGTAGATCCATGTACAAAATAGAATTCCCTCGTTTTCGAACCTAATATAATACCATCATATTTTTAGTAAATTGATCGAATGAAAAAAATTTGACTTCAAATGTTTTAAAACAGAATTTTTAGTAAAATTTTTCTGACGAGAAGAAAATACGTTAGTAAAAAATGTTTTAATCTTAATGTATTGATAACATATGAGGATACTTTAAAACGCTTTTTGTGAAATAATTATTAAAGAATGAAAAAACTTCTACAATCTTCCTTTTAAGAAGTGTCAAAAAAGATCCTTAAGTTGGGAAGTATATTTTTCGATAAAGTAGGAAAGTTTTAAAAAGATATCTGAATTATAAGCTTTTTGATAAGTCTGTTAAAAGCCACAAAAATGTATCTCAAGTATTTATCATGATTATTTAGGAACATGAATTATTTTTCTTAAATATAACGATCTTAATTACCTGATAGGCTACCCTCGTGTCATTTTGAAAATTTATTCTTTGTCTTCAATTTCAAGTCAAAATTTTGTCGTAAATCGTTGGAGTTTACGAGTTGTAAAAAGTATATTGCCCAACGGAATTCATAATTTTGACTTAGACTAAGGAAATCGGGTTTTGTTTTTGAAAACTGTTGCAAAAAATTAACGGATTCACCTAAACGATGAAGTTCTTAGGACACTGAAAATGATTATGTATTTTCAGGATTGTTGTAAGAGTATATATTCTAGCATAACAGTATGTAATTCAAAATTTTGAGAAATCATATATTATGAAGAAGAAATTAAATTTTATTTAAGACTTTTCATCTACAATTTTCTTTAAATACAATTCTTGTATTGTGATAAAATTTTTCTAGATTTTTCATGCTAATCGTTTGCCAAACTTTACCGAATTGAATAGTCAGTTTAAAAAAAAAATAATAATAATACGGAAAATTGATGCTTTTTTTGAAAAATCAAACAATTCCATACCATCAAACAGTTTTCCGCACATCTATATTTGTAAATTAAAGTTGCCTTTTTTTTCCGCAGCATCACGCTTCTTCCACGTAACAAATTCTCACAAAATTTTAAACTCTATAGGAAGCCTACCTATTCTTAGATGGTTTTTACCAAGTTTCGCTTCGAAAATTGTTTTCTGAGAACTGTAATTTGGTTCGAAAGTTACATTTGGAACCTGTTCTTTTCAAATTTAGTTACCAGTTTTACCCAATGGTTTTTGTATCGTTCTTGTATGCCTTCAATTTTCTTTTTTTTTTATCTCTATTATTCTTCCCTGATTTTTCTTTGGTCTTTTTTATTTTTTTTAATGCCTAGCATAACATATCTTTCCGCGCGCACATTTGCAATTGTTGATGTAAGAAAATTTTTACTCTTTCAAAACATGCCCCAATACTGTGAAATTAATCATTTTTAATGTTAAAAAAAAAAGTATATGAATTCAAATTAAATTAATATTTTTAATTAAACATTGTATTGCTTACTAATCGAAAGTATGTTTAATTATAGACGATTTTAGCAGATTTTCAGTACCTAGTGATTTGCTAATTAGTCAATTTTTTTTTTGGTAGAAAATTTTAATGCAATCACTGGTCATAAATGTGACAAAAAAAAATTTTATGATCCTACGGATATACGAAAATATATGATGAAGAAGAAGTATGAACGCCAAGCAAAGGAAAAAGAAGAAAAATGCAAAAAAGCAAACGAACTGGCAGCGCAAAAAAGGAAAACCGAAATATCGAAAATGTTTACCCATAGATCTCGATTACCACTGCCTCATAACCTTGGACGTGAAAATAATTTGGTAATTGCTCTATTTTTCGTTATTTGTTTCTTTTTTAATGGCTATTACTGATATTTCCTGGAAACTCGATGTATAATTGATGTCTTAGATACCCACTTTAAAACATAACACTCCAAAAAGTCGTTCAATCGAAATTTGTTTTTTTTCTCCTGGAGAAAGAATATTTTCTTCAACGTCAATTTAATCTCCCTGCAAATATTACGCTATACTCCGGTGGACGAACTGAGCGAAAAGGCGTTCTGGAAAGGAATTTTTTTGACGGTTTTTTTGACTTCGGAGATTGGTTTGGAGATGTCTGGAGATGAATTTACTAACAGTCCCCGGAATCTCCAAGGTGGGCAAATTCCAGGGCATTCCAAAGTGTGTACCTTATTTTAATTTTTTACGAATATCTCGTGAGCGATTGGTTACAGGCTTAAAATAGTTCAATTCAAAAATATCAGTTGATTAAAATTTTTTAATATAAAGTTACAGTTCATTTTTTCCATATCTCATAGTCTGCGAGAAATTTGCCTGTCAATCCCAAAATGTGTACCTGTTGTGGTTTTTTGCAAATATCTGGCGAACGGTTGGTTGTAGGCGTAAGAGAGTGTAGTACAAAAATATAGTTTATGAAATTTTCTACAATGACATTTCAATTCTTTTTTTCCCTGTCTCTTATAGCTTTCGAGAAATTTTTCAGTCAAAAAATCAAATAGTCGTAAGTTATAAGGCCATGTTTATCGAAAAATGTAGGGGAAAAATCTTTTTTAAAAAAAAGTACGATATTGACTGGAAAATTTCTCGAAAATTATAGGAAATGAAAAAATGAATTCGTACGTTATTATTGTAAACTTGATCAACTATATTTTTGTACTGAACTATTTAAAGTCTGTAACCAACCGTTCGCGAGATATTTGCAAAAAACTGAAAAGTGGTACACTTTTGGGATGCCCTGGCGTTAGCTCGCCTCGGAGATAACGGGACTGTTAGTGTATTCATTTCTCTGAGCACCTCCAAACAAATTCCCGTAATCCAAAAACTGTCCGAAAAATTTCCCTTTCGAAACCATTTGTTGACGACTATTATTAAGTATGGGATTTTTTCCTTTATGTTGAATTGAGAAAAAATAAATTTATTTGTTGATCTAGGTCAAAGACGTTCCAGAAAATCTGAAAATATCAAAAAAACTGGCTCCGCCTAATGTCAAGTGCAATGCACGTGCGCAGTGTCATGAAACTAGTAAGAGCAAAAATGACGCACATGGTTACCATAAAAAAATGCACAAACCTACAGTCACTGAAACTGGCGTAAAAGAGTTGAATATTTTCAAAACTAATGATCCTGAACATGCGAAACTGGACGATTTTGCCGATATTAACGAAACAGAGAAATATTTTCAACAGAGATTCAACGATATTATTTCAATATGTGCTAAAGAAGCTAGTAAATTAGTCAGTGCTGAGTTACAATCAACCACCGAAGGTTTATACACCCCACCACCAACATTAAAAGTTCTAAACTAAGTTACTCATTTACGATGTTTTTCAAATATATTTTTATTTTGTTCTTTAGGTGGCGATCTTAAGTGTTTCAGTAATTTAAAGGTAAAACCGTTTTTCATGCGAATCATAACGCGGTGGCGTAGCCGAAAAAACTTGAAGACGATTTGCAGTCAAAGTTTCTGTATGACTGGCCCATTCCAAAAAACATAATTTTATAGAGTTAGTCAGAGTTGTTAATCCTGTAATCAGCTTGCGACCACATTTTCTAAAACTGGAATATTTGAGTAGCCAGTAGGAGAATTTGTTCTAATTTCAATCGGTTTATTGTTTCCTCTTCTGGAGTTAACCTTTTCTCAAAAATGGTTGAACCACAATTAATTGTACCGTATCAAAAACTGTTTTGATTGTTACATATTTTATAAATAGCTAATATTACTTTTCTTAAGTTCATATGAAATTTTATTTCGCATTCTCACCTATAATCATGAATATTCCTTGGCAAAAAAAATTGAGTGAGGAGGAACATGGTGCAACAATACTCCTAATTATTATCAGCTGGAAAATGGTCAAGTAAACCAGATGAAACCCAGTCGAATCCTTTTTTTTCTTCTAAGCTTGCAGTAATTTCACTTTCACGTTTAAATTACTCTTGCTGGTAGGAAACTAACTTTTTTTTTTTTTGAGAAGGTAGGATGTAAGATTTTTTGACATTCTTTTTAACTTGTATTAAAGCAACCATGCTGGTGACCGTTTTAATACTTGGTGTATATGTATTTTCCGCCCACGAAAATTTCTTCATTTGCTTTGAACAGAAAAGAAGTACTTTTGAAGAAAGGCTGCGGTTTACTTGTTTTCTTCCTCAGCTACGCCATCGCTTTTTTAATCACTGTAATATGCCTCAGTTTTCTTTATTCTGTCATTTAGCTCCCAGGAACTTCAGTCAGTGTAGCACAAAATGCATTATCTTCCAGTTTAGATGAATTAAAATTCAAAAACCCTTACAACTTTCTAAATATATTGAAAGGAAAGGTGAACTTGGCTGAAGACGATCGAGGATTCCACGACCAACAAAATTTAGAAACGCTCGTTACCCCGGTAAAACAATCTGAGATAGACCTATGAATAATTTTTAATCTGATGAATATTTTGGTCCCATCAACTCGGAACATATCTTGATTTTAGGCGACTGCGAGATGTAATCGCGAAGAATCGAAGAAAACAGATAAGCGACACAGTAGTGACGAAACCTACATTTTCAAACATCTGAAGTCCGAATTGAGATTATCGGATCTGAATTTATCCGCTCATAAGCAGCAAAATGAGACTCATCGTTCTAATTCAAAACGCTTATCAAGTCATACTTATGTGGTCCCTGAAAATGAAGCTCGACGCAAATCGGCAAAAGTGTCCAAAAATATTGAATCAAAAGAAAATCTTGATACATCGTTTGGAATATCGGGTGTACAACCTTTACCATCGTTCAAACCCTTTGTTTCGACACCGTTGACGGAAAAGAATACCCACAATGTACCGAGAGTTCTTGAATTCTCGGAAAATAAAGAAAGAATTTTCCTAAATCAAGACGACCGAATTTCGCTTGGAAAAACGTACACTTCTGATGTAATTTCTGAACCTTCTGATCAACTTAAAAATGATACTCAGGAAATGAACGTACCGTCAAATACAAATTTATTTCAATTGAATTCTGGCTCACTCACGGTTCAGAATACTTCTTTTTTGTTGCCACAACATGTTCAGCTTCGTACAAGTGCTAACTGTGATCTTGACCAATCAAAATTGATTTCTCCAGACGTGAGTAATTTTTTACGCCTTCTAAAAGCTCACAACAGTAAAATAATGACTTACTTTATTCTATCATTCACAGATATTGAATTCAATATTCAATCCTGATCTCACATTGACGAATGTTTGTATCGATGAAGGTATGTAGGTATTCAGATTTTTAAAACGATTAGTTTTAATTTAAAGTTTCGAGACATCCCTTCTCAAATTTCTCCTCTCGTACGTAGAAGAAAATCATGTCTTAAAGAAATTGTTTTGAAAGTTTCCCTCTATCCATTACACACGCAGAGAAACCAAAGAATGGGATACATTTTTTGAACTCTGGTTTTTTTTAACTGTTCTAGTTTTTCTTAAATTTATTTTAAACTTTATCGTTATTGTTTTTTTTTTTTTTTTTGGTAAATAAAGCTGACTCCTTTCGATTACCAGATGATTTGAATTTTTCTCATGGAGTACCGAACGACGCACCACTTATGAATTCATCCTTTGTTCTCGTAGAATTGGTAAATTTTTTTTTTTTAGTAAAAATTGTAATCTATATACGGTGATGATTAATTAATTATAAATTGTCTCTGAAATTTGTAGTACGATCAAATGATTAAAAGCGAAGATGAAAAATTACTTCAAATTTTGAAGAAAATTCAACAACAGAAAGAAGCACTGAATAAATATCTTAGAACTGAAGTGTTTGCATTAGAAATTCAAAAAAAGTCAGTCCCACTTTATTTTTTTATTTTTTTACTCTCAAAAAAACGTGAAAATGAAATTTTATTTTAGTGAGTTTCGAGATAACAAGGATGAAGAAAAAATTAAAACCATAAAGAAAAAGCAGCGCGGAATTTTATTAAAAGTTACCAAAAGTATTTTAGAACTGGATAGGTGAGTAAAACAATGTTTTATTTTTTAGTTTTAAATGTGTAAATTCTTCTCAGCTTCTTGAAATTTTTCATTTGTACAAGACTACATTAAGAAATTCTATAAATAAAACGTTTACTTTTTATAGGTATAGTACGGCGTTTAATTGAATATAAAATAGGCTAATAATTCCAAAATTCGAAGACATGAAAGTTTCCATGCATTATGTTTTTGAGTTAACAATAATTATTAATGAAAGCTTAACCATTCGAGATTAAAATTTTGGAAGGTCGAGCTATTCCTATTTTGAATAAAAACCGGATCCATAACCCAGGTATATAGACTACTTCGTTAAAGTCTATATACCTCGTCTTTAACTGTATTAGAACATAATATAATTTTTTTTTCTTCAAATTTATTTTAATGTTTTATTTGCATTAAAATTTTTTGGCTACAGATTTTTGTTGTGAAGTTTTATTGTTTTTTCGCCAATAAAATAATTGAGCGATTTTGTCACAAGAACTCATTTACCGTGCTATTTCTGTTAACTACCTTAAATTGTATACATTTGCTACTGCGGCTTAAAAAGTGCGTTATTAAATCATTTTATTTTATTAACATTCTAAGTGGCCTTGGTAGTTTTTCATCCTGAGGAAAAGATAGTCCCTGAAAGTCCAAACAAAAATAGGTAGAAAGCCTTGACAAAGAATTAATACCACTTCTTCGTTGAAACTCGAGCATCAATATACTCTTACAAGTTGTTCTCAACTAAACAATTAAAATTTTTTTTCTATTGTGGTGACCTTCCACTCTCCCTATCTGTGTTTTTTTATTGAAAATTTTTAGCTTTCATTACTCGTTAGTATTCACTATAGGTAACCGAATATGTATTTAGTGAAAATTTGTAGAAGATTTATTCACCGTAATCATTATCGTACTTTTCAGGAGGAATTATTGAAAACCAAATTCTCTAAATTTTCTAAATTGGATGTTAATAAAAAATATTCTGCAAATTTTTTTTCTTTTCTCTCACTACTATTTTGCTAGTTGACATAAAAGCGAAAAGAACGTGAGTAAAAGTTGACTGAAAAGTTTGTGACCCTTTCAGAGTTTCTTAAGAAAATAAAATTGTTATTAAAGTAATCATCAAGCGAATATGTCTATTTGGCGGCAAACTAACTTTGCCTAATTATCTACATCTCTGCTGTGCCAAAATATTCAATTTTGTAAACTGTAATCTCGTAATCACTGAAACTTTGAAAGCAGGTCACCTGTTTGAATATTTTATTAAGCTCAGTACGAAATGACGATAATTTTTACAACTAGTTGCGAAGTAACTTATATTGGTCGTTAATTATTTAATGTTCTTTTATTTCTAGAATGAAAAAATCGGTCATAGAAACCGTAGATAAACGAAAAACAGATCTCTTGAAACAAAAATATTCCATGAAACAAAAGAAAATCGCTCCTAAACAAAGATCTCCTATTTCAAAGGTGATATTTATTTTCATATTCGTTAAGTAAAAATGCCTTTTCGTGACTGACGATTTTTGTGCATTTGTTTCTTAAACAGCCTAATACAAGACCATCTGATGCGGCTAATAAAACATTGTTAGTCACCAAACAGATGAAAACATTTTTCGGCGTTTCTTCCTCCAGCTGTACATCAATTGTTTTGGAAAATGGACGCGAATTTGAAACTAACACCATAGAAAGGTTAATATATATTATGTATTCTTCAAATTTAGTTTTATACAATCCACCATTGTTGCTGTGCTCCTCACCTCGGGAATAAATTTATTTATTTTAACTTTGCAGAAACGAACAATTCAATAGTGAAGTCAGTGATTGTTTTCGACGTGAAAGTAACGTAATGGTCACTTCTTTGAGGCAAGAAAAATGTAGTTCGCTCAAGGGTAAAATTCAGTAATTAATTACATAATCGATTTAAAAATGTTGAATTTTTGTATGATTCATTCGAAATATTTTGTAGACACAGCCACATCGCCTATACCGTTTGCTGGTGGTATTTCTATTCGTTTAGACCTTGATCCTGATAAACTTGTGAAACTAAAAAATTCTTTTGCCGACATTCATATTCATCCTGTGAAATCGTCTCAGAGCAACGAATTAAATGATGCAAACCGATCTCAGTAAGACGCTTCTATTCGCATTTCTTGAAACAACATTTTCCTCGTTTGCACGCTGATGTAACATTTTTCTTTTTCCTAGAATTCCTCCAAACAATGAAAATGTGGGTTTAGACAAAGGTCTCGACGATGTGCAAGAAATGGACCACGCCCAAGAGCATAAATCCATTAAAATTAAGAGACCTCTGTCGCCTGTTGTTTTGCCTCCGTCGAAGAAAATTTTGCAAATTCGTCGAATGTCATCTAGTTCAGATTTGACTGTACCTTCGTTAAATGGTTCGTTATCATCTTTTTTCCTCAGAATACTTATTTTTAATGAAACTTCTTAAGTTTTCCAATCTCGCCACAGATACCACAACTTCTGATCAGAGTGACGTCGAATTGAGAATTTCAGCTTTACAAGAGCAATTGCGACAACGTAAACTGGAAGCAGAAAGACTTCGGCGAGAAGAAAAACAGTTGCGAAAAGAGAAGCTTAGATCGAAAGAGCAGTCTTTATTAAAACAGTTAGAGGTACGACCAAGTATTTTTATTCATTTTATTGATCATGTTCGATTATGAAAATATTTCGTTTCGAACATAACATTATCGTTGTATAAATTATGAAGTAAATTTGTAAAATGTCGCCCAAAGCAACACAAAATTAAACTTAATTATTCATGAAGAAACGTTGGGAGGTGGCTCTTCAGAAGTTCCCACCACTAAACTCTGAAACATAATCTTCATTTGAATCCACAATTTTTTTAACGACTCTTTTATGCGTAATAGTCTGGTATGTTTCCTCGACTAAAACTTCACCAAAATGATCTACGAAAAAAAAAAAAAATTCAAATCGAAAATTACCAACTCAACATAAAAATGATGAAAGTAGGCCTTACTCCAATCTGAATCAAAGTATAGTACTTCGGCTTTAAATTTTTTTAATTCTTCACTGAGAACATGATTTTCAACAGTTTATTAGTGCACATTTTTTATGCTAGTATAAGCAGAAAAAATATGTTTTTTGTTTTTGGTATTTCAATTTTTGGACTAAAGGATAAAAAATTACGAAATCAGCCATTCACCCTATTAGTTAGAACTTTTATCCATTTTTCTTAGCTGAAAATTAAGAAAATAAGTGAATACGATGACATTACCTGATCGATCTCGGTTGTAGGAATCGAACGAAAAATATGGTGGGAAGTAGTAACTTGGAATTAACAATGCGACACCACTGATTGGCTGTTGGCTGGAACTGCCATTGGGATTCGGGGTTACTGTTTGATTCTCAGCTGTAGAATTTTCATTACCTCCCACTGTGGTGGTCTCCATACTGGGAGAAGTAACTGTTGCATTTTCAGTCGTAGTAGTAGGCGAAGTCGCTTGCCTTGTTGGCGATATCGTTGTCGTTTCATTTCCAGGATTTGACCGTGTTTGAGGGCCAGAATTATCCGTATTGTTCACCGCTGCTCCACTGGCTGGAGAGCACCACAAACCACAAGACGCGATAACAAAGAGAAAGAAATATTTCACCATTGTGTGGTAATAATTGTACTACTTCTTGTACTTCAAGGGTGTAAATAAATTTCAAAATCACCTCCGTTCAAATTCTTTGTTGGTTTTAAACTATCAACCACAACCTTCTCGAGAATACGTTTCTCATCGTATTACTGCGACTTACTTGACCCTGAATAGTTTTTTCCTTCGGAAATTTCATCGATAGCGCTATGTGTTATCGACAAAGTAGCATAAGAATTGGTGAAGTTTTTCCCTTCCACTGTCACCTGTTTCGCTGTTAATTTCAAAAATTTTTTGTATTATTTCCGTTGTTAACTTCTTTAAATTTTCGCTAATTTTTTTTTTGTCATTAACTTAAAACTTTTAGGGTGGTTATAAATAATCCAATCATTATAAGCTTTGTTATCGGAAAAGCGATAAAGAATTCACCTGCTTGGTTTGAAAATTTTTTGAAAATTGTACTCATTCACTACGTGACTTTCAATTTTTTAATGTTTGAATATTATTAAAAAATTAAATTTATTTGATTAAATTTACGACCTCTGCTTGCTCTTAGTCTCTTCCAATCTTGTTAGAGTAAATTTTGAAAAAATTATTTGTGTAGTTGCACCAACTAACAAAATAAAATTTAGAGTTTTTTTTTCTACCTCTAAATTTATTGTACCTATGGGAAGAATGAGTTCTACGTACTTCTGAAAATTACGAATAATAATTTCGGCATCGCACTTAATCTGCATAATCTCGATGAAAAGTTTTGGAATGGGGTGTTTTGGAAAGCATTAATCATTCCTGAATTTTTTGGGAAAATAAATTTTCGTTTTCATTAATAACCTTCCATATTAACGCTAAAAGTAACAGTTCGTTTTGTATTTTTGTTTGTTCTTCGTTTAGTCTTACCTTCAATTTAATATTTTTTGTTCTACAGTTGTATGGGTTGACAATAAGTTGTCGAAGAATGTTACAGATAAGAATATTCCGAAAAACATGGTAACGTAGGAAGGTCTTTTTAGCAGATTGGTGTAAAAATCCGCGACGAATATGTAAATTTAAAACAAACTAAGGAACTTACTCGTTGACATGTTGATTCTACCTCTGGCGGAATAGATAAGTGAGGAGGGGGGTTATTTTTTTAAGCTATCAATATGTTTTAAGAAAATTTTCAAAATGTATTACTATTTTCCGAATTTTCTCAAGTGAGATTACGTAAACATAGACTCGATAGCCGTATGAATTTTCTTTGCTATTTATTGATTTACTTTGTGATTGTCTCCGTTACTGCAGCGTTCACTTTTATAACCAATTACTCCCAAATTATGGACAAAATAATTATGAATCATGATTGTGAATGACCCTTGTAGTTTGTCTTTATCAGGTGAGTCGATTATATCCCACATAAATTCATTACGTTACAGTCTGCACACAGGTCTGGTCTATTTTTATTACTATTTGAGAAACTTCTGACATTTATATGGAGAAGTCGAGAATTCCTATCCGACAGTTATTAATAAAAACATGAATTATTGTAAAGCAAATTTTTTGTTAGTTACAGTTGTTTAAATCTCTTGAAAATGCAACCATAATTGTGGGTCCCATTTGCTCTTCTCTACTTCGGTATCTGGATTTTTTGGTTAGTACGTCTCCTTCGTACGCTTTTTTCTGCCCCGTTCGAATACCTTTCTGTTGTGAGCCTCTTTTTATCTTTGTTCGTCTGCTATTTTTCGTACTCCTGTTGCATTTTATTTTCCTTTTCTGAACTCTCATCGCCATCGTAATGCTAATAAGTCCAGCTTGAAAAATGTACATAGTCTTGAATTATAAATTTGGTATAGGTACAAATCCGGCAGTAAAAATGGTGATTTTGAAATAACTAAAAAAGCAACGAGTAATATTTTCTCAAATTTATTTATACTACCTACCTTAAAGAACATAAAGAAACATTAAATGAAAGATGCCGTCTATAATTTAATTTAAAAAAATTACATTCGCAATGATGATGTCTGTCTTAAACGAAGTATTCGTCAAAGTGTCTTATTATGATATTATGCCTCATTTGCTGAGAGATTTGTCCAACCTCTTTTCGAATTCTTTGTTTGGGGGTGAGTGTCCTGGGTGTTTCCTGGTACACTCTCTACTCTATATGTCCCCCTCCCCCCGCTAACAAAAAAACTGATTTCGGGCGAATAGGAAGCCATGGAATATTCTCATTTTGAGAAATTAACGAATGTTTGCATCGAGATGTAAATCAATTTGCGGATGTTGTTTTTAAAATTCAAATTGGATACAGCAGTTTTCTTCCATGCTTTCTTATGTTTTTTAAGATAGTATCAATAAATTTGAGAGAAAATTAAGCTCAAGTTATTACTTTTTGAGATTTATTTTAAAATTACTCAATTCACTGCCGGACCTTGTACAATCACTTGTGTATTTGAATCGTTAAAAAATTAATGTCAGTTTCCACCTGTTGGGTCATTTCGAGTCGATGGGAGATTGTAATAATTTAAAAATAAAATGAAAATTTACTCTTGCTTTTTGCTTTCCCATGTTGCAGGCCTACGATGAATATATTAAAAAAGTGAACAAAATGTTGACCGAAACTATGAACGTATCCGAAATGAAAAAACCTCTAATTAAACAGACGTCTCCCTTCAAACACGCCAACCATTCGTTCCCCTACGAGCAGCAGCCATCGCTGCTCGAACCGTCTCCCAGTGCAGTCGCTCGTACCAAAAACTACGACAATATCACCGAAAAGCGCGAAAAACTGGTCGAAGAAGTAGAGACCAACACCGAAGATTCGGATAAACAACTTCGAAAGGCGGACAGCGGTATTCTTATCGAATCCGAAGTCACCGAACCCTCGGAGACCGTCGATTTTAATGCGAAATTAGGGCAACTCGATGCGGATCGATCGCTGATCCACGAGAAATCATCGGAAACTGGTGCCAAACATGGCGAACTCCTGCCCAAAATTGATTCGCAAAACAAAACAGTGGGCGCCTCTGAAATGTCACCTTCAAAAAATATCCTTCTTATGATCAACGATCTGCAGTCGGAAGTGAATTCGTTATCCGAGCAGTTGTACTCGTCAGATTTCGTCGAAGATATACCAGAGGACATCGCTGACACCAAGTCAGAGGTGTCCGAAAATGTTACCAACGACAATACGTCCGTATCGATTGAAGAGCTTTGGAGCGATCATCAGTCAGAATCGTATGATCGAGTTGCAACACCAAGCAACGAACCAGTTCCGTTTATTGTCAAAGAGTTCCAGGAAGAATATGCTGTCGAGTCCTATACCGATGAAGAAACGACTCCAAAGACAGCATCGATTGTGGACAGCATCAGCGAGAACGAAATTGTCGAGTCTAGCAGCGTTAATGTGTCAGATCCGCAGTCTGAATTCAATATTCGCGTAGAAACTATAGAAAATCTAGAATCTACCGACAGCGAAGTCAGAAAAGATGTGCCACATGTGGAGGAAGCCATCAGCCACTCCTTTAAAGATCCCGAAAGAACACCATCCCCTCAGAATGTAGTTAATGTAGAACCATCAGTGCCATTTAATGTTACTGAAGTTACTTTTGACGCCAGCACCGAAAACGAAGCGTCCTCAGATGGTGATTTCGACTTTTACGACGTAAAGAATGCATCCGATATTGAAAGTGTGCTCGATTTTGAAGATGATCGAAATCAAAGGTTGTCGGAAGAGAATGTACCCACTCAGACAAATCGATCCATCGTGGAGGACATCAAATCTGCTAGTTCGTTGGAAAATCTATCTGACGAAAGTAAAATAACGTCGAAATTCGAAACGAGTGACGAGAACGAGTCGAAAATGAGTCCGAAATTGATCAAACTGGATTATATGAACGAAAGCGAAGGTTCAGATGTAGCTGACGTGAACGAACCCGTAAAACCGTTCGAAGAGGTATCCACCATGATGGATGGATTGAACCTCTCGATTTCTGAAAATACAGACGACAACCAACTGACGCCGGACGGCGTTAAAGAAAATTACGAAACTGTGTTAACAAATCTCAGGTCGTATTTCGATGCGAAAAGCGGGAACATAAATTTAGTGAGTGAGGAGAAATCAATTGACCTGCCCAGCCTGCCGCAAGTGTCTCCATTCGATAAAGTATCTTTACCAATTCCGGAGCTGCCTCACGATAGTAAAATGTCGATCTTTGATCATAATTTAGAGGAGACTGACATTTCGGAGAGTTTGGAGTACGACGCAATACCCCTGGGCAGCCCTAACGACGAGACGGTACCTTCAATTCTGGACGATGATTTTGGAAAGTCCGTCACATTCGAATTCGCTGCCACATCTGAGCTCCATACGTTGAACGTTCCATCCAAAAAGTTGACGCAAGAAGAAGTGTCCCACGAGAAGGACCGAAGTGTCGAAGAACATCTGGTCGAAGATTTTTCCATACCCAACTTGATGGAATCGACTTTTTTGGTGCACGACCACTCTGGTAGCTCAGATTTGAACCAAAGCGAGAAACAGGAGCATGTTGAAAATTTGACATCGTCGGCAACGCAAGAAATGACGGCGCCGCCGAAGCATACAGAAACTCAGATGTCAGACGTCGATCTGGAGCAAATCACAGAAAATCAGACGCCATTTTTACGAGCTTTGCAACGTGAACAGGATAATCTTTTGGCTCGTCGACGGGAGTCGATCGATAAAGTTACCGACGATTTATTCCATTCTTTAATAGAAGAGACGTGCACTAGCCTAATCAATACCATGAGTAGTAAAATGAGAAGCTGTGATTTTGGTCTCCCGCCAGCGAGTAAGTGAACCGTCGAAATTTAGTTCTTTTCAAAGAGTGAAACCTGTTAACCTTATCGTCCGTGAATTTAGCTGAACTATCCAGTGGTTCTTCGAAACAGTTTACCCGAAACGAGTGAAATCTTCGAACTATTGAGTTTACTGTCACACTGTCAGCAAGACGCATACCTAACTTCCTATTTTTAATGGGATAAACGGAAATCGACTGCTGATAATGAGAAAACTTTTCACTTTTTCGCAACGATTTGCATAATTTATTTGAATTTTCTGCTCTGAAAAGCACTAACCTTTCCCGTTGAGGACCCTTATTTTCGGTTAAAAATTTAACATTCCACGACAGTATTTCTTATTACATTTGTGATGATATGTTTTCATGAGACGAGCTGATTTTTTGAAATTATTTAATTCCCATAGATTTCACTTTTTTGTAGCCACCTATAACATTACCCCATTTGTCGATGATATTTCACCCTTTTCTTGTTCATTTCAGGTGACCGTGTTGATGTTAGTGAGATTCCCGAAAATTTGGATAATGTGAGTAGATTTACTTTCTTTGGATAATTTGTTCAGGAATTTGACATGTTTTCATTCATGTGAGGTTGCATGGCTCCACCCTATCCTTATTTTAACTCCGTATTTACCCGTCAAAAAAATTCTCAAGTTTTACATGACAAAAGGGGCTTCCGCTTTGCCCATCTTTACCGGAAAAAATAAATTTAGAGAATTTTTTTTTTTTTTCGTAAAAAAAAGATATATATATATATAAAATTTTTGAAGTAGATATTTAAGAAAATTAGAATGGTGAATTAAACGAAAGTTTATTTCCTTATTCTGAAAGAAGAAAATAATAGTCATGGGAAAGTACATTATAAATTAACGGCTCTTTTAATATTGAGCTGAGTCGAAAAAGAAAAAAATTAGTGTGGTGTTTTTTCTAGAAAGTCTAACGTAATATTCATACAAATTTTCAGTTGTTTACATAGAACTGTATTCCCCACGTCGATCATCTGTTGAAAAATGAAAAATCAGTAATTTAATTGGATAATCTCGAGAAAAATTTATCAGTTTTTTAGGAGCGGAATGAAAATAAGAATACGTTATAAAATTTGTCAACACCGGAAATATTTTCCAATAACAATAATAAACTTAGTAATGGTCTTTGAGAAGCTGAGTCCAACGTTTGTAATAATTTGTAACGACTCTTTCACTCGATGTTTCATATTTGACAGTCCCTTATTACCTACTCCTCAATTTGGGCAGATCATGTCGATGTTTTCCTTCTTTTTTTATTTATTTTAGAAGTTCAGTTAAAATTTTACTTTTTTATTTATGGGATGTACGTTTTGAAGTACATACCTATCAATAAGTTATGGTATGAAAAAAAAGAAGAAAATTTTTGAAAATTTCGTTTCAATTAAGTGCGTATTGCATTGACGCATTTAATTGTGGAGAACGAGGGTTCGAATTTCATTCATATCGTTTTCCTTCCTAAATAATATAAAGTAAATTCTAAAAATAGAATTTGTAGTGTTCTTCTTAATTTTTGGGGGGCGAAAAATGAGTAGTAGTAGAGCCAAAGCTTATAATATGCACCAGAAGCATGAAGAACTCCTATAGGTATCGAATGATTTTCACAACAGTTAATCAGGAACGTCTTCACTCAATCCGAAAATACTCGTATCTTTTTTCACGCTACCAGTTCGATTTACGAATTTTTAGAAATTATTATTATTTTCATTTTGTTTTTTACTTTCAACTCGTAAACTCGAGCCCAGACTACAGAGTTTTTGAGATTTCAAAGAAGAACAATAGCACAAGTTATATTCGGACGTATTTCTCTAAAAATAGTTATTTCGATTTTAATTAGTATATTCCTTACAAAGCTGTAGAGATCAAGCATAATTACTTTATGTTATACTTTTCATTAATTGAGCGAGACATTTGACTTGGAGAATGTTTTGGTCTATATGCTGTAGTGGTCGGTGCTCAGCCTTACAATCGAAAGGTTGTAGGTTAGAGAACAGCTGTCGTATTCTATGCCCAAAATGGAATTAAGGGAGGTAGCTAAAAAAAAATGCAAAAAATCGGTAGTATACTGCAATTGACTCAGTTCGAAATTTTTGCATTTTTTTAAGAAGTGGAGTTTTTAATACTATATTGATTTGTTTGTAAATTTAAACTTTTTTCCAAAGCGTGTAGTCGTTTCCCACCATATTGTAGAACAGCCTAAATATGATTTACGAATGGATTCGATTTATTCGCAAAGTTTTATGTAAGGTGTCTGTCGAAAGTTTTAATTTTATCATTACTCATAGCCTATGTTTGAATACTGCGAAATAAAATGAATAAAAAAAAGTAAATCGTCAACCTGATAATTTTGCGCATTGAATCAGAGATTACGAATTGAAGTCGTAGAAATTATTTGAAGTGAATGTGGCACTACTTATGTGAAAGACATTCCGCGGATGTTCGACGTCGACGTTAAAGAAGAAAATATATTCAAGTTGTGTGAAATAATATTAATTAAGATCTTATATGTGTTAAATTTATGCAGAATATTCAAGTTTGCGTCGTCGTATTCTTCATCAAAAAACCGAGATGAATGAATTATCGTTCATATAGTAGCATGTTTAAATACGTGTGCGTACAAGTTTCTATTAATAACAACATCAACGTATATTACTGAAATAGTCGTAGTACCTCTATTTCAGGTGCTCCTCGTCTGTTCATAATAGACACCCGCATTTCTCCATTTTACAATTGAATTTATATTCGTAACCCAAATAGTCGAAAAATAATTTTTTTTCGTTTGTGTATAACGTGTATGTGGTTAAACAAAATTATACCTATTTGCGGCTTGAACATTCATTCCGATGTCTTACTTCCCAATCGTTGTGATGCAATCATTTATACGTAGCTCCGGAAAAGTGAACTATAATTTTCGCGCTGTTTGTTCTTCGATCTCATATTATTCGGTGTATTAATTTAATTGATACAAGACGATAAAATTTTGTTACCTACCGTACGATGTAAGAGAAAATTCTCGACCGAATTATGATCAGTGAACGATCGAATTTGCGAAATATTAAAGTACCTTCCTAATTTTTTTGTCGCTCTTCTTTGTCCTTAAAATGTCGTATTTCGCTTAACGATACCTATTGTTTGTCATTAAAGCTTGAGATCATTATCTTTCAATTGGTTTGCAGGTAAATGATGATTCATTCGACCAAAATAAACCAGTGCTTGACGAATTTGACCACAATTGGTACGAAAAGCGACTGCATTTAGACCAAGAACGTTTACGAGAAGCTGAAGAACTTCGTTTACAACAACTCAAAATAGAACAAGAGGTGCGTATTACGTTTTTGTTGTTGAAAGGAGGTGAGGGTGGAAACGCATTATTAACACATTAAAATTTAAGAGACGATGAACAGATTTTTCCAGTCGAAATTTAAAACTAAATCGCTGACTTAATGCTTCGACCATTTTGAAAATGTCCAAAAATTGAGCAATCTTAGTGGGAGTCTTGAAAAAATGGAATTTTCGTTTTTACCTTATCTCTTTAATGTGTGGGCTACAACTAGTGCTAATCAGCTAGTTTCGTCTTTATCGGATAAAGATAAACCTTTTAATTTACTAATAAATCTCAAATTTCGAAACATATTTCAAGTTTAACGGTAACTGTGTATAGCCGAGTTCAATAAAGCAAAAAAGTGATGTAAGTACTTTAAATTCTAGTTTTGAACAAGTTAATCGTAAATAACTGGTCTTTAGTTATTTCTTGTTCAACCCTATGGTTCTAGTTCTGTTACAGTTCTATGTAGTGGAAAAACTCAAAAATTGATATCTCAAATAGAACAGTCTGAAGAACTTGTTTCGGAAGAAAAAAATGATAAGACTTGCAGGTTATGTACCTAATCCAAATTCGGTCACATCTTTTAAAGAGAAATTTTCGTCAGAATTTACTCGCTGAGTAAGGTCAGGAAATTCGGCAGTTTCTGAAAAATCGAACTAGTTCCGCACTTTTTCTCATCTCAAACAGATCTTAAATGTTCTTATTTGGAAGTAGCGTCTCAAATATTATTTGAAAAATTTTAAAAGGTTGCCTTTTGTTTTGTTTTTTTTTTAATACATCCATTCAGGTACAAAACTATCGCTCAAACATCTCCAAAGAAATTTAAGCTTGATAAGAACTACTTAATATCGCTTGTTGGAAAATTTGAACAGTTTACTGATGTACCTAATGATACTTTCTTGTCGACAGATTGAAGAACTACAAGCTCAACAATACATACCGCCGTACATTTATCTACGAGAAATACCAAATAAGCCACCGCCACCGTACACACCGCCAGCCGACCAGTCACTAATAAAAATTCCATCCAACGAAGAGGAATTACATGACTTTGTGAGCTCAACCATCGAACACGTTTGCATCGAGTTGCATGAAGGAAAAAATATCGACGATATTCAAGAGTTACCCCTAACGAATTCCAAGATAAGCAACAAAAATAATCGCGAAGTAATTACCTATAGGCGATTTCTGTTCGATTTGACGAAAGAAATCGCTAAAAATATTCTGGAAGATACGGAAAAAAGCGAACACCTACCATGGGAAGAGTTTTCCAGACAAAAAGTACCGAAACCGATGCCCAACAAAGACGAACTGCAGAAAATCATTGCGGACGAAATAAAAGTTTTATTCGGTTTGAAATCGAAAATTGGTAAAGAAAAATTGATCATTCAGTGGAGTCGTAAACGTAAGTCAGATTTTGTCGACGATTTACTCATACAAGAACTACAAGAGGAAGAGGGCGACTGGACAAATTACGAAAAAGACGAGCAAATAATTAAAAATCAAATTACCGAAAGTTTACTAGATGATTTATTGGAAGATACCGTGCTTAGTTTAAAAGACGTATTCCGAAAAAAAGGATACGAATAGTTTTGTATGATATTCTGCGCTCTCTTTTGTTTCGCCTCTAAATTCAGTTTGGACAAAAATTATTTTTAATTGAATTGCTCAATTTTTGTATGGTTTTATACTGCGTTTATAGTTTGTTAATTTATATATGACTTGTACTAAATAGAATAATTGTGCGCATTGATTTTTTAATAGAATTTAATGGGATGTTATAAACTTGAAAGTTTAAAAACATGGTTTCCAAATAAATATGAAAAGGAAAAAAATAACCAAGTATTTTAATAAAAAAAAAAAAAAAAATCAATAAAAAGTTAAAGAATTCACAACTAATGATGCAAAACAATCCAGCTATTTATCTACCTCTGATCACAATTTAAAAATAATTATGTTATAACATTCTGGGATACAATTTGATGAGACGATCTAGAACGACACTTCACCACGGTTTCGACCTAATCTCAACCATATTTTTTCACAAGTGAATAATTTATAGCTCCACACGGTAATCAAAAATCATGAACGAATATTGGAATACCGCACCTGCTCACATTCATTCTTCAGTAGATTCGCAGAAACTGAAGTAATGAAAAATAACATATCCAAAATTCAACTCAAACTTCAATTTTTGGCATCTGCGATACATATTTGTACTTCTTTTTTTTCTGACCAATTTCAATGTCACGCCTGCAAAACAAAAAAAAAGTCACAAAATCGAGAGTTTCAACATACCATTTTTGTTTTCCTTTTTTAAAATTATTAAGAACCATAGCAAAAATATTTCTCATGACTCAAGCTACGTTTCGAAATGTTTAATTTATAGGGGAAGCAGTCGTTTAGTCTTGAAAAATGTTTTCAAATTCCAACCTCCTATCTCAAAATGTAAGATAAATGATTAATTAGAAATTGCTGAAGAGATTAGGTGCTCTAATATAAAAACTTATTCAATTTTTAAATCGTTCATTGAGTGTTTCTATCATTTTAAGGCTTAAACGCAACAAATTTTCTTACTTTTACTTATAGCTAAAACTGAATTATTCAGATTTTTTTGAACCTTTTTTCCTCCAAGGAAGAGAAATCTACGATTTGGCCTTCAGTTTCCAAAGAAAATATACGTTCTAAGTTTAAAAATACCAGCGATAAAAATTCATATCAAAAATTAATAAAAATCACTTCCATCAAATCATGGATACACAGCAAATATTGAATCATCAAGATAATAACCAGTTTTCGGCTCACCAAAAGTTTCACAAAAAATATTTATGCTAACGAGTTTGACTGTAAACGTGGGTGGTTGATCAGTCTAATTCTCATAATGAAAAGTCTTTAAATCAAGTTCAATATTACGAATAAGGAAGTAGGTTAAAAATAGAACACTTACGTGATAAAGAATTCAGGTCCGGTTTCGTGAACGATATCTTCAGGAACAAGAGTTAGTTCTACAGGTCTGATGGACCCAAAAAAGTCTGTTATTGGTACTCTAGCGGGATCCCGACCAAATAAATCTGTCCTAACGCCAACCGTGGAAATACAGTCCTGCTTTGGACATACAGCCAACTAAGATAAAAAAAAAATTAATACATTTTTACATGCATGACACATAATAGTTACGACTTGTTTTCAAGTTCATTTAATTTAAATTTAAAAAAATCGCCCTTACAAAACTACTCATATTTAACGAACTATCGGGCTGAACTTTTTCGAGGAATCGTAAGGCATAAAATGTGTAACGATCAATTATGTACACCCCAATAGCCGGATCAATATGGTGCTGCAATAAGAAAATACAAAATAAGCAAAATTGGTCTTCAAATATATTGGACGAATTTTTAAACATAAAGACATTACAGATAGAGAATCTTCTCCAACCAAACTGCTAGCCATGGCTAAAATATTAGGCGAATAAAACTTTTCATACATAGAGGCAGCTTGGCAAGTATCAATCATGAAAAATATTTCATGGTATCTACAAAATAAAAAAAATTATTTTAATAGATATTATTGCATTTTATGGTTTAGATAAGAATTTTTAACTCACTTTCGTTTTTGCCACATTTGCTCTAGAGCATCGGCTAATTCTTGACTAGTAATTTCTTCAGAATCCTGAAATTTCAAAAATCCGTCTCCCCCGTGACCAGTCAAATAAATAAGAATATTACTTCCTTCATCAGTAAGTAACTGCTTCGAACGAGGTGTTTCTGGTGGCAAACGACTTGTCAATAACCTAACAAAATTTTCCACAGTGACCTGCAAAATGGGAGCTCGAAGTGATACAATTTTACAAGTCTGTAAAAAGAAATTAAATCGACTTATTACGAACTTCGTAGCCTCTGTAATCAACTTCAACATCATCGCCATAAACATTAAGTTGCTGATCAGCGTTATTGAATACTGTTGCTGGTCTTGGATTACGAGGGTTACAAGCCATATCATCCGCTATCATCAGTATAATTTGGCTGAAAAACATAGAAGATCGAAGTTAACGGCTGTAGGAGGATATTCGAAAATTATTTTCTTAATGATACAATAACTTACCTGTCAGGTATACCCAATCGTTTCACGCTTCTATAAATGGACAAAACATTAGCTACATGTCTGTAATTAAACCAAAATCTAGAAGTATCCACAAGTACGGCCCAATTATTAGTATGACGACTCTAAAAAAAATTTTAAAAATTATCTCAGTTCAATAAAGAATTTATTAAATGTAAATAAATAGGAAAGTAATAGTACACACTCGAGAGTTGAGGAAATTGCACATAAATAATGACAAAAAGAGAGGAAGCCTCAAATCCATAGTGTCAAATATTAAAAAATAACTTATGCTAAATTTCACTAGAATAAATAGAAACTAATGGGAGAAAGACTGAAACACGAACACTGCAATTTCTCATCAAATGAAAATGCATTATAAATAACATAGTAAAAAATATACAATTTGAAAACGCAATTTATTTTAAAATTTAAAAAAAATAAAAACTGAGAACGTGAAATATGAATAAATGGGAATAATAATTTAAATTAAATTTATAATTATAACTTCGAATTGTGGAGCAGCAGCCGCCTCAAACCGACTTAATCAATTACCAAATAAATATCAAATCATAAATGACCAATCCAACCTGGAACAAATTCGATGTTTTGAATTGTGAGTATCGATGGTATATCGGCATTATCGACTTAAAATGTGTTGTAACGGAAATCCCACCTTCTCTCCTTCTTCATCATCATCACGAACACATTATATATATATGTCATATGTACACTCTCATCACGAAGTGCTTCCCCTACTATTCTCAATCTGATAACGCTGTTGCTTCCCCATTACATATTTCGTTTGTGAAACATAACTTAGTCGCTAATAAAATGTCATTAAAGTAGAAAGTCTCAAGTTCTTTCGATCCTCGTTCTGTACGCCTCACATCATGAGAGACTTAGAAATTTAAATTAATGAAATAATAATTTTTTTGAATTAATTTGCTGCTGTGCGAAAATTTTTTATGTTTTCTGTTGAATAATGCACGAAGTGTTTTCCGTGTTTTTCGAGAAGTTTAAACTCGAATTTTAATTTATTTTCAATTTTGAAAAATTCAAAATTAAATCGAAAATTAGAAGCAGAAGTTCCAGACTTAATAACGGCTAATACTGGAAGTCATCAAACGCTAAATCCAGAAATGACCGCCAAAGAGATCGTGTGAACAGCCAAAGGAAACCTGCTCCCATCATCGAGGACTCATCGTAGATCCACACATCAAAGACCCAAATTTTTCGGCCAACTCAGAACAAAATTCAAGCAGGAAGTACAGAGGTAGCCAGCGAAGCATCGAAAACATAAATCATTCATCGGCACAGCAGAAATTGTAAGGTAAACTTTTTTGTAAAGGTAATATTTGTTGAAGTAAATTATTTTTCGTGTTTATGCGATTGTGTTTGAACTGAGGCTAGAAGATTAAAATTTTTTTTGAAGTTATTTATGTCCCCTACAATAAAATTGTTTGAAGGAAAAATTGGAGAGTACAATATTGAGAAGGAAGAATTAAAGGAATTAATAAAAAAGTTTGAAAGTGAAAAAGTTGTTGATGTAAAGATAGAAACTTATAACTTATAATTTACCCTACGTTAAATACTTCACAGGCGAGATAATATTGGAATCGTTTGTGTTGTAACGGAAATCCCACCTTCACTCATTCTTCATCATCATCATCATCACGATCACTATATATATATGTCATACGTACACTCTCACCACGAAGTGCTTTCCCCTACTACTATCGATCGTACATTGCTGTTGCTTCGCCATTTCGTATTTCATCTGTAATGTATTATTCATTCGTGCAATAAACCTCTAAATTACCACAAGTCTCAAGTTCTTTCGATCCTCGTTCTATGCGCCTCACATCATGGTAGCCATCGCTGCGGTAGAACTATGAGGAGAGACTTAGAAATTTAAACGAATGAAATAATCTTTTAAATTTATTTACTGTTGCGCGAAAATCTTTCTATATTTTCTGTTGTGTAATACATGACAAATTAATTGTTTTTTCTTCTCGAGAAATTTAAACTCGAAATTTAATTATTTTTAATTTTTTGAAAAATTCAAAAAATAAAATCATAAATTTGAAGCTGAAGTTCCCGACTTAATAACGGCCGAACCTGGAAGTCACTGAACGCTAAAACCAAGAAGGACCGCCAAAGAGATCGAGTGAACAGCCCAAGGAAACCTGCTCCCATCGTCGAGGACTCATCGCAGATCCACAAATCGAGGACCCAACTTTTCGGCCAACTCCAAACCAAATTTAAGCAGTTAGTACAACGGTAAACAGCAGAGAACAGAAAACTAGGATTATTCGTCAGCGCAACAGAGGAAGTAAAGTAAAATATTTTTCATTTTTTTTGTAAAGGTAATATTTATTGAAGCTAATTATTTTTCGTGTTTGCATAATTGTGTTGTTGAACTAAATTGAGCAATAATTAAATTTTTTATGCCCCCGATAGTAAGTCTGTGCGAAGGAAAATTGGGTGAATACAATATTAAAAAGGAAGAATTGAAAGAATTAATTAATAAATTTGAAGGTGAAAGAGATAGATGTAAAAATTGAAACTTACGATTTACCCTACGTCACATATTTCACAGGAGAAATAGTATTAGAGTCCTTTGTAGTGGATATATCCGGAAGAATAGAAAACATTAGTAGCCTAAAATATATTAAAATTGTAGAATCCTCAGTAAACTATTTCTCAAATAGAATTTATAGTTCAGAAAAATCTAAAGAAAGATTCATGAATAGATTTTTTAATTGAATAAATTTAAAAAAAAACTGGATAAAATAGAAAATCGTGAAGAAAAAAGTTTGATAGAAAAATTAGAAAAAGAATTTATAGAAAATAAAAAATACATACCTGTTTGTAATAAAGAAAATAATTTGTTAGGTTTTGATAAAATAGAAGAAGAAATGGCATCCCCGAATGAAATTAAACCCATTCAAGCTCCACTAGGAAAAGTTTTTAATGGGAAATACTATTTAGATTGGCGTAGAATGATTATATCTGCCATCCGAGGTGCGGGATACTATGACATCTTTGGGGAACACGATTTTGTACAGCCATATATAAATAATATTGATGATTTAAATTTTCGGCCAGATAAAAATATGATCAACTACTGTAAAATGCAGGATAACGCCAAAGCGTTTGTTTTAGAAAGAGTATCTAATGAAATAACAAAACAAATACGAGATTGCAATACAGCAATTCTTATGCTAAAAAAATTAGATAATATTTATGGCACAAAAACTTCTGTCACTGCTAATATAGCAAAAGCAAAATGGACGGAATTTAGATTTCAACCTGGAGGAAATATGAAAGGATTCTTAAAAAAATGGGATGAGTTAGTAACTGACGTAAGAGATAGTGGTAAAGAAGTTACAGAATCAGAGGAACTGGAAAATTTGCAATTGGCCTTATGTTACGAACAAGCAATTGCAAAAATTCAATATGAAAACTTACCTTCGAATGAAAAAAATTTATACAATTTTAAAAGAATATTAAGGGAAGACTCTGATCAGAAATTTAGGGATCAAACCTTGAAAAAACAAAATGGTAATAATAGCCAAGTTAATAATAATTATAGAAATAATAATAATAACTACAATAGGAACAATTACAGGGGAAGATATAATAATTATAGAGATAGAAATAATTATAGAGGTAACGGAAATGGTCGTAATGGTTACACAAATAGTAATCGAAATAATTTTAATAATAATGGTAATTTTAATAATAATGGTAATGGTATCAATAATGAACCAAATCAAAACCAAAATAATAATTCGAATAGTAATGGCAATAATGGTAATGGAAATTATAGAGGAAATGGTTATAGAGGTAACTCAAATTATAAAGGTAATAATTACAGAGGCAATAATTATAGAGGTAATAATAGAAATTATTACCAAAATAGTCCGAAATGTTACAGATGTGGGCAGTTTGGCCATGTAGCGCAAAAATGTAGTAATACTAATCCAATAGAAAATAATAATAATAACAATTCTAATAATAATCAGGGAAATTATCCCCCAAAAACGAATGCATCTCAAACAAATACTAATAAAAAAGAGAGTTCGGAACAACAAGTAAAAATGTCTTGTATGGTTAAAAAATTCAACAAAAACAATAATGAATGGTTGTTAAATGAATTGACCAATAATAATAAACAAAATAATAATGAAAAATACGATATATTAAATCACAGAGCAATATTGGATGGAGCTGCGGAGGTACATTTGACATCCGACTTAAATAAATTAGTAGATGTTAAAAAATTTGTAACTCCAGTCAAATTGCAATGTGCAGGTAAAAATACTTTTTTATATGCTACCCATACGGGGAGAATGGTGATCAAAGTCGAGAATTCCAGTAAAATTCAATCATTGATAGAATTAAATGATGTTCATTATGTGCCGGATCTAAATTTAGATATCATTTCAGCCATAAAAATTACGAACACTGGTATGATCAATATTGATCAACAAAAGGATATAGCTAACATATATTTTATTGAAAATGCTGAAATAATAATAACAGCAAAAAAGGAGGAAGGAATCTTTTATATATATTATAATATCAAAAATAAAAATAAAAACTCTAATAATAATATAGATAATAATGATAATAATATAATATGTGCACCCGTCACTCAAAATGTAGAGGATGAATGGGATGATTTCACTGTAGAATTGGAAATTCAGGAAGATGATACCAATGATGAATCACCTGAGGGGGGTATAGAAGAAGAAATAATAGATCAAAATAATGAAACTGAGGGAATACCCCAAAAATCACAAACAAATAATAATATTAATAAAAAAATAACAATACATAGGAGACTTGGACACTTAAATGCCAGATATCTGCAAAAGTTAAAAACTTTAGTCGTGGGCATTCCCGATAATATAAATTTTAGGGATGAAGATTTTATTAATTGCCAAATATGTTGCATTGCTAATAATACGAGATTAGGTCATAATAGTGTTAGAAATAAACCTACTTGAAAATTAGAAATAACGTCCTCAGATATTATGGGTCCGTTCACGCCCTCAGTGGCAAATCAAAAATATATATTAACTTTTATAGATCATTTCTCAAAATATACATTTGTTATGCCCATACTTAACAAAAGTCAGGTCACAAATGAATTCAAAAATATCATAGTATCTATGAAAAATAAATTTCCTGAATACCCCTTTGGGACTAGGTGTGATAATGCCAAGGAATATACTGATATTAAAATATTAAATTATTGTAATGAGGTTGGCATAACAATAGATTATGTGGTGCCATATTCTCCGGAATTAAATGGTGTTGCCGAAAGGCAAAATCAGACTTTAATGAGGAGAGTACGGGCCATGCTTATAGATGCCAACCTAGACATAAAATATTGGTCCTACGCTGTAGTAACAGCGGCATATTTAATAAATAGATCCCCCACAAAAGTGAATGAAGGATATAAAACACCCTACGAACTATTTTATGGGATAAAACCAAATCTTAAAAATCTTAAAGTCTTTGGAGCACTGACTTACAGACATATCCCTGTAGAAGTCAGAAAACAAAACGCCACAAAAGCCAAAGCAAAACTAAAAAACAAAATTGACCCGAAACTAGCACATAGAGCTGAAAAAAGTATAATGATGGGCTATACAAATACGGGATACTGTCTTAAAGATCCCTATAATACAAAATCATATATCTCATGTGATGTTAAGGTAGATGAAACTCAAAATATTAAATCATTATTAATAAATAATAAACCATTAATGATAAAATCATCAGATTACGAATATGATTTGGGGATAACTAACCCTGTAGTAATGAACATAAATATAAGATATAATAAAATATACATAGAAGACAATATTCCAAAAAATTATTCTGAAATAGAATCAAACCCCTTTAGAGATGATTGGATCAGAGCAATAAATGACGAATTTAATTCTCTAGATGATATGAATGTGTGGGAAATAATCGACTATGATCGCCAAAAACTTATAGATACAAGATGGATTTTCACAATTAAATTTGATGAATTTGGGAATCCAAAACCAAAGGCAAGACTCGTAGCAAGAGGTTTTAAGGATAGAACCGAATATAATATTGCGGAAACCCATGGCCCCGTGGCATCAGTAGGGACAATAAGATCATTACTATCTATAATAAATAAAGAAAAATTAATTATGGTGCAGTATGATGTGAAAACTGCGTACCTAAATTCACCAATTATTAAACCTATCTTCGTAAGGAAACCTGAAGGTGTAAATATCAACACCAATCAAGTGTTAGAATTAAAAAAGTCTATTTATGGATTAAAGACATCCAGTAAATCGTGGTACGATCTATTAGACACAAAGGTAAGGGATATGGGCTTTACCAAGACCAAAAGTGATAGATGTTTGTATACTATAATTAATAATAATGAAAAAATATATTTCCTAACTTATGTAGATGACATATTGATTGCATCAAACTCACAGTCATCAATTACGAAAATAAATGAGGAGCTACAAAAAGACTTCACAATTACTATAATTAATAACCCGAGATTTTTTGTGGGACTGGAAATAAATAGAAATATAGAACATAATACAATAATACTTTCCCAATACAAGCATATAGATAAAATGTTAAAGAAATTTGGAGTTTCTGAATTAAAAAACACAAATACTCCAATGGAAACAGGATTAAAATTAGACAAAGTTGAAAATGGTATAGATGACACGGAATATAGATCAATGATAGGTGGATTGTTATATTTAGCAAGACTAACAAGACCGGATATATTATTCCCCGTAAATTTTTTGTCTCGCTTTCAAAATAATTCGAATAACACCTTAAAAAATTATGTAAAAAGAATTTTCAAATATATTAACACCACGAAAAATTATAATATAATATACAAATCGGAAGGAGATGGTATACAGGCCTATATCGATGCCTCGTATGCACCCCAAGTCGATGAACACAACATAGATATAAATAATTTGGGAAAAGGCAAGTCCATAACTGGATTTATGGTATTTTCCTATGGAGACTTAATCGAGTGGAATTGCGGTAAGCAAACCATCCATGCGTCATCAAGTACGGCAGCTGAAATAATTGCAGTCTATGACGCACTAGATACCATAAAAGTAATACAATATATGAATTATGAAATTATAGGTGAAAAATTAAGTGTAGATATAATGGAAGATAATGTTTCAACACAGAAAATATGTTTGGGAGGTAGTCAGAAAAAGTCGAGGGCCCTAATGATCAAGTGCTACTCAATTTTAGAGGCATTTGAAGAAAAAATAATATTTTTTAGAACTGTTAGCTCCGAAAATCAATTGGCGGATATTTTGACAAAATCGCTAGATCGCTTAAAATTCGAAAATATAGTTGTCAAAATATTAAATGAAACGAACATCTATGCATAAATAATATAATAAAAATTTGTTTATTTCAAAGTCATAATATATTTCGAAATTCATCATCATAAAGTACAAGTCGTCCCAAGTCCAAAATATAAGTCGTAACATGAAAATAAGTGCTTAAAATCTAACCTTCAATTCACTGCAAAATTAGTACTCAACAATACCATTTACCAGAAAATACTTGCAATAGATAAATGCTCCAATTCTCAAAAATATTAACAAAGAAAAAAGCAAGAAAATCGAGCAAGTAAAAACCCTACATTTCGAATAATAAAAACCCTATACATTTTTCAACAACCGTGAGAGAAATATACGTAATATTCCCACACGAAGTAATGAAAGGTAATTTCTTCAACAATAAATACAATAAAGATTAAACCCATTACATGACCGCAAATTAAGATAAGTCGAAAACGTTCCTTTATCATATAAAACGTCGTAAGCGCCAGTTCAAACACAATAGCATACTCGAAAGATAAAGAAGCGATGCAATGAATATTATTCTACAATCTTTTTCATGTCATATATCACAGATAATACTTGTTAAACGTAACGTTTCTGATAAACGATCGTGTGCCTCATAAAACCTTTGTTAATTTATTTCTTCGCGATTATTTTTTTTCCTTTCTTCCCTTCTTATATATTGTATAGACGTAAATGTTCGAGAATATTTTTTGAGCACACTTCTGAATGTATTATGTATTAGTCATCAATGTATACGAAAAATTTTGCATGTTACCAATTTTTAATTTTTTATCTTTATTCTTTTTCCTTCGATACCATATATTATTCCACATCACATATTAACCTATTATTGCATGTATTTTACCATTTTTTATATATTTATTTATTTTATCCTTATTATTCTCGAAGCACAGCAAAGCAAAATTTTTTTAGAAACACAAAGTTACCATAATATTTAAATAATACAATGTCAATATTTTTATTTTATTTTTTTATTTTTTTTATTACGTATATGTCATTTTAATATTAATATTTTTCTTGTATAAACAATAATAATTCGTTTACTTTCAGCATCAAACATAATGAAGAACTCATTCGATAAAATTTCAGGGGGGTGTTGTAACGGAAATCCCACCTTCACTCATTCTTCATCATCATCATCACGATCACTATATATATATGTCATACGTACACTCTCACCACGAAGTGCTTTCCCCTACTACTTTCGATCGTACATTGCTGTTGCTTCGCCATTTCGTATTTCGTCTGTAATGTATTATTCATTCGTGCAATAAACCTCTAAATTACCACAAGTCTCAAGTTCTTTCGATCCTCGTTCTATGCGCCTCACATCAGTTTGTAATAGACATATCAGGAAGAATTGAAGATATTAGCAGTTTGAAATATATTAAAATTTTGGAATCTTCTGTAAATTATTTTTGAAGCAGAATTTATAGTTCTGATAAATCGAAAGAGAAATTTATGAACAGATTCTTTAATTAATTAAATAATAAAAACTGGATAATACCGAAACGAATATAAAAGGGAATAGTAAAAAAGAAATAGAAAAAACAAATAAAATAGAAGAAAATTTAATAAAAGAAATTGAAAAAGGTTCAATAGAAAATAAGAAATATATAGCTGTTTTTAATAGTGAAAATAGTGTGTTAGGTTTTCGTAAAATTAAAGAAAATATGACATCCCCAAACGAAATTAAACCTATACAAGCGCCATTGGGAAAGGTGTTTAATGGCAAATATTACTTAGACTGGCGCAGGATGATTATTTCAGCCATTAGTGGAGCTGGATATTATGATATTTTTGGGGAGCATGAATTTTTACAATCGTATATTAATCATATAGATTATCTAAATTTCCAACCCAATAAAGATATGGTGAGACAAATTTGATAATGAACTAACATTTTGAACAGGGATACGCTTGTTTGTTTTGATCACAGCTTTTTATCAGTATTAGCAGTCCAGTATGTATATAGTCAAAGGCCCGACCACTACCGTCCTTCATTCTTGTAACAACCAACCAGAGAAACGAACCGACTGGCTCCCAAAAACTTTTTGATCGATCTATCGATATGGTGATAACGATGTATCGCTAGTAACGAGGCAAAATTTTATTTGGTTTATCACAATTCACAAGTACACGGACTGGATGGCTGATGCTAGAAAATAGTAATAGAAATCAACATTCAAAAGATTTAAGCTTTCCCGTTGCTTCCTTGGATATTTTATCCTTTCTCATCTCACATTAAAGTATTATTAAAAAAATAGATTTGTTATAATTCAATTACATTTTACTATTTACATTTTTTAATTTTTTTGTTTGTCAATGGACACCAATTTATCGTGTTCGCTGTAGATTACTAAATTTCGTTCCAGCTCTGCCGCTTTCTCTTTCTATGCATGTAACCCAATATCGAGTCGTTTTAAATCCGGCTTAATTTAATATTTATGCAGGTATTATATTGTTTTTTCTCGGCAGCAAGACTTCATTAACCGGAAAATTCGTAACTGTCTTTCTCCGTCTCAAGAGTTTTTCAATGCTAAAAATTAGACCGGCATTTTCACCTCCTTGGTGTGCACAAATTCGTCGATCCGCTTTTGACGCTACCACGTAATCCTTATGTTTTCTACTTTGAGAATACTAATTTTAGTAAAATTGCAGTTCAGGTGCTGCTTTCCAATTTCGCTGATATCTAGGATACACATTGCCCTCGATGTTTGTTACTGATATACGAAATTTCAGTCGCCGGAAACAATTTAGGAAAAAAAATTACCCACCTCACCTACCTACACACTCGAGAAAAAAGCCAATTTACTCGTAAATTATGCAAACTTTGAACCTCAATGACTACCGTTTTTATGTTTCCGACCCTTGAAATTTGATATATCAGTTGTTGACATGGAGTACATTGTGCATACCAAATTTCAGAAAAATCGGTAAGGAGCTCCTAAACTACAACAGTACCCTCGGGGAATGTAAATATTATTCATGTAATTTTTTATACTTGTTAGCGTCCAATGGGAAGGCGTTGTTGGACTTGAAGTGCATGCGCAAATCAAAAGCCATTCAAAACTATTCTCTGGAGCCAGTTCTGCATTTGGTGGAAGTGTCAATTCTCAAGTGGCTCTGTTTGACGCTGCAATTCCGGGAACGTTACCGGTATCTAAATTTTATATACCTTTGAAAATTATTTTGAATGCACCTACATTTTTCGTGATTGATATCTACCTAGGAGAGAATCTTCGCGAAGTCGCAGTCTTCCCGGTTATTCATTTCGTACAGTGTCAACGATTTTAAGCGTAACTTAAGAAATGCTCATTGTTCTCAATCTTTACAGATTTTCGCCTAGAGTTTCTAACTTACTGAACTAATAAATTATTATCTGAGCAACATTATTCTCTATTTACCAATAGCTTTTTATATTTTTCTGACCCACAGGTACTGAATAAAGATTGTGTTGAAAAAGGAGTTTTGACTGCTGTCGCTTTGAATTGTGAAATACATTCCCCGTCGTGGTTTGACCGAAAACATTATTTTTATTCAGATTTACCGGTGATGAATGTGAAATATAAGTTTCTTTTACTTTTTACATTCTTTGACTGATTAACTTGTATTTAGGCAGGATACCAAATTACGCAACAAAGAGCTCCATTTGCAACCAATGGCTCCCTGGAATTTCATAGTTTCTCTATCAATACCCGTAATAACTCTTGTTTGAAAACTGTAAGAATCAAACAAATTCAACTGGAACAAGATAGTGGGAAGTCGATCCACGATTTTGCTTCTAATTCGTAAGGTTTCATATCTCGTATATTCATTTTACTTGTTTAAATTTTTTTTTATGTTGAATATGTATTTGTTTCTTCCTTGCAGGAGTTTGGTAGATTTAAATCGAGCTGGAAATCCGCTAATCGAAATCGTATTCGAACCGGATCTAAAAAATGGAGACGAAGCTGCATGTTTAGTAAAAGAATTAATTTTAATATTAAAAACGTTAGGAACATGCTCTTGTAAACTCGAAGGTATCAATCCATGATTCCATAAATGCCAGTGCCTCTTTAGTCGTTTGTTTCAATTTCTTTGATATTCGTTGCAGAGGGTGCATTACGAGTGGATGCGAACGTATCGATTCGACCGAAAGGATCTAAAGCTCTTGGGATTCGTAGTGAAGTAAAAAATATAGGAAGTATTAATGGCATTTTGAAAGCAGTTGATTTCGAAATAAATCGGCAAACTAGGTTCAAAAAGATGAATAAACCCATAATCAATGAGACAAGAGCTTGGGATGCCAATCTCAATCGCACTGTCTCAATGAGAGACAAAAATGTTGAACTGGTTTGTGTTTTTGTCTGTCTAGTTCATTTATTTTGTTTTGGTCGGCGATGATTTGTCTAAGCTTTAACATATTCGGTAGGACTATAGATTTATGCCGGAACCAAATTTACCACCATTAAGACTATGTTTAGATGAGACTGACGAAAAGCGCAATCTTATTAATGTTCCATCTCTGAGAAAACAGTTACCTGTACTTCCGGCTGTATTTAGAAATAATTTGCTTCAAAAGTACGGTTTACCAGTTGACACGGTATTGCGCTTGCTTGTAAGTATGACATTATTGTAGAAAACTAAATATTCATTATAGTGAATTTCTCTCTGATATTTATGATTCGTTTGCAATAGATAGAACCCGTTTTATTGGATCATTTTATTTTTTTAATGGAAGAAAACCCGAACAGGAATACTACGAAAATCAGTAATTTATTAATGATTGATTTTATGGCAGCATTGAATAGGGAAAAGCTGGAACTAGAAAATAGGTAACTTTTACCTTTCACTTCTGTACTCGGAAATTGCGTGTCGAATTATCTTAATATCGCGGCTGTTTTTCTACAGCTCTGTTGATTCTAAGTTACTGGGCGAATTGTTCGACTTACTAATCGACGGTACAATTAATCGAATAATATGTCATCGCATTTTAGATATGATAGTGACGGGTTTTAAAGAATCTCCTACCAAAGTAAATTTGCTTATCAAAATCTGAATAATTTTTTGTCAGTGAATTTAGCAATAATTCTGTTGCTTATGTTGTTCGTAGATTATCGAACGTGAAAATTGGTACCAAATCAATGATCGAAGTATCCTCGAAGAAAGTTGTAAACTTACAATCGAATTCAATCCTGAATGGGTAAAGGAATATAAAAATTCAAAAAAATTATTAAGAAAGAAGAACTTCCAAAATTTGCTGACCGAAGCAATTAACCATACCCATGGAAGAGCCAATTTGAAAGCTATTAATGAAATTCTCGATAAGTTACTCAATGCTAAGAAGTAGATTTACTATTTTTATTAATTGAGTTAAGTTTATTTGATGTGATTTGTTTTTAATAAACTGTTTTTTCCTCATAGGATTTGGTATTTTTTTCATTTATATTTCCTAATACACTATATTATATATCTTTATGTTTTAGGATTTCATGATCACTAAATTAGCTGAATTTTTATTTTAATTGGGTTTTGGCAATGTGGCCATTTTATCTAGAGTTTAGGTTTAAAATAACAATCAGATACCATTGATATTGATTTTGTGGTAGAAGATGGTGGTCGATATTCAGGTACCAATGGTCTTCAGTCATGAATTTTCCAACTACATGATGAAGCACTAATTGAACTGAATCTGATTTGCCGCCATTTTGGGTTGGGAATGGTCTCGAAATTACATGCTTTCGATTGTGAAGCGGAGCACCGAATCACTACGTCGTTCAGAGCGCCCCCCTATAGCTCATTGAAAAATTAGTAAAAAAAAAAAATGCAAAAGCGAGTTATTTAAGATTTCGTTGGGGGAATTTCAGTCCTGGTTATCGTGAATTTATCTATCTGAAAACATCAAAAAATAAATCAGTCTCTTTAGGCTCTCAATTTTAAAATATTGGATATTGAAGGGAAGAGAGAATAACTATTAGAAACAATTGAATCGAGGGAATTACGAGAAGAATAATACAGTAATCTATAAATACTATATAATTATGATTTATGAGTATCGACATGAATTATTGTTGGTCACTACTCGGAAAATTCTTGAATCATGTTTTCTCATTTCACCCTTTTCTTTTGCGGTTGAAATTCTGAAGAAAAAAGTCAGCTTTTGTAGAGGTTTTCTTAAAATACAGAAAAATGAAAGATAGTAAGATAGTAAGTATGAATACTAATTTTCTGTTTTTTTTAATCATGAAAGTGGGTTTTTTAAATTTATTTCTTTATAAAGAATTTGTTGCTAGTCCATTTTATGCTCCTCAACTAATTATTTTACAGATTTTATCTCAATTCTACGGTCGTATTTCATTTTCTCCCTTAGTTTTTTTTGGCTTCATTTTTTCTGGAATTTGGAGAGAATTTCCCTATTTCCCCTTGAATCCGCCATTGTTGGCTGTTCGATAAGTTCGATTTGAAAAAGTGCCTTGTTAGAACTTTGAGGAAACTGTTCATTTTATCAGGATAAAACCAAAAAATGAAACTTTTCTTCTCAAAAGAGCCAAAAGTACGTTTATACTGTTTTTTTTTTTAAATGAAAAAAAATGGCTGTTCAACTAAAAAAAGTACGGGACTTGAACTTTTAAAAAGGCTGTTGATTTAACAGGGTAAAGTTGAAAAGAAAAAATTTCTTAAAAAGTGCCAAATTCAAGTTCTAGTGAAAAGTTCTCTTTCAATAATATAAAATAAAATGATATTTATTGAATCTGATGTATTTTTCTAGTAAAAAAAAATCGCCTTATTGTTCTATTTGGAGTCATCAGTTTTTTACGTTTTCAACTCTCCGAAATTCAGAACTGACGCTTAACTAAAACTATAAAATAGAACTGAGAGGATGAAACCATTATTTCAACACTTCATTGCTTTTACTGAACAAAGCTAATGTCTATTTGGTCACATCATCACGACGTTTTTTTATATGTATATAGGCACTCCAGTCCAAGGCATACAATATACGCCCTAGTTTTTTCACCTTGTACCTATCCTTCCATAAAATCCACAAATAAAGGCATGGAAAAGTGCCAAAAAGCAAAAACAATGAAGTAGCAAATGGAATTACATATCGGGATGCGCGACTCCATAGATAAATAATACATATACTTCGACTCCAGCAAAAACTAGTCACTAGTTATAAATATTTTATTAGATAAGTTAGGCAAGTATGTATACCCACGTATACTCGTACTAAATTTATAATTTCATTATGCTAGGTTAGTGATTTGTACTTCAAAGCCTGAGATGGAATTCCATAATTTTATGAGCGAAGCACCGAGCTAGCAAAACAAAATTTCAAATGTTTTTTTGTTCTATAACATTCAGATTTTTTTTAAGATGCCTGAGAGGATCCTGAGGATTGCCGGAAAAAATTATTAAAATTCCTGAGATTTCAGGCACTTGCCTGGATGTTGAATACACTCGAGTACCAACGTGGTACCAACTACCAACTCGCATGTAAAGTCGAACTTCGAACCAATAACTCCTCAAATTATTTCATGAATATAAGAATTCCGTGGCAGTTGGTACTATGTCAGAAGTCGAGTGTTTCCAATACCTAGGCAATTGCCGGAGATCTCAAGAATTTTAATAATTTTTTCCAACAATCCTCAGGACCCTCTCAGGCATCTTAAGAAAAATCTCAGGCATTTACAAAAAAAAACAAAATACCGAAGACCACCCAAACAAACTGCAGAAAATAACGAGGAAAATTGGAAAAAACCGATTAAAAATTTGCAAAAATGGATGTTATAGAGCAAAAAAACATTTGAAAATGTTTTTTTCGCTCGCTCGGTGCTCCGCTCACAAATTTGTTGTTCTACACTCCACCTGCACTCGCTCACTAACCGTTAGCGCTACTACTTTTGACAACATAAACTAACACTTTCTGGTTGTGCGAACAAACACAACTTTTTTCTTTTGTTCACCCCAGAACGCTGAAACTCATTTCCCACTCAAACTTTAATCTCGTAATGGAGGGAGATCGTTCATCTTCCTCAATGGCAACCCTGGTCTGTGCTCTCGGCATCGATGGCTCACAGTTGTTGTTCTGCACTCCACCTACACTCGCTCACTAACATGTAGCGCAACTACTTTCGATAACACGTACTAACAATATTCAGGTTGTGCGAACAAACACAACTTTTTTCATTCGTTCACCCGAGAATGCTGAAACTCATTTCCCACTCAAAGTTTAATCTCGTAATGGAGGGAGATCATTCATCTTCCTCAATGGCAACCCTGGTCTGTGCTCTCGGCATCGATGGCTCACAGTTGTTATTCTGCACTCCACCTGCACTCGCTCACTAACATGTAGCGCAACTACTTTCGATAACACGAACTAACAATATTCAGGTTGTGCGAACAAACATGACTTTTTTCATTCATTCACTCGAGAACACTGAAACTCATTTCCCACTCAAAGTTTAATCTCCTAATGGAGGGAGATCGTTCATCTTCCTCAAACTTGTAATTTGTTCTTTAAATCATTGCATTACAGTATCTCTAACTAACTTGTTTCTTTCCTTGGATTTCAACCTCACTTCATGGTAGGCAGAGCTGCGATTCCTGAACAGTTAGTACAGAGTGATACTTAATCTTTCATTTTGATTTTTTGCTATAGTATCCAAAAAGTTAAAGGAACTATAAGCTTTTTTTTGTTAAAAAGTTTATTTTTTTACGAAGTATATTTTAATTCATGAGTCGTTAACTCAGTGAATTTTTTTTTTTCATTTAATTTTTTGAAAAGTTCATTAAAAATTATTCAAGGTTAAATTGAATTGCATTGGCGCCAAAATAGTTTAACGCCATTTTAATCATCTTCCAAAAAATACTTGATCGTCTTTTTCGGTAAGGTGAAACAAAAAAAGGATTTTTGCCGTGGGATTGCAGATTACCTCGGACCTGGATTGTCTGTTACAGTAAGGTGAATCATCAAAAAAGTTCAAAAATCAGAGATTGCTGTTACGTTGAACTCAATTATCGTGATCTTCGAACGCCATCATCTGTTAAAAATCATCATCAAAATTTCGTCGATCAAGTGCTGCTGGTTCAACTGTTTTGTATGCTGCCAAGACTGAAATACTCTGAAGACGACCTGAGATTGATCCAAGTACTGACTTACGGGAAAACACCAATTACTCACAAACTCAACTGGGAGATATTCAACGGAATTCCGCAGATTACGGGTAATGTAATTTTCGATACTTTCAAATTATATATTTCATTTACTATTGGGGAAAACGATGGGATATATTCAGTGATTTTGTGGGAGATTGAGCGAAATTAGTAATATTAAAAAATTTTTTTCTTTTTGAGAATTTTTTTTCCTTCAATTTCCAAAATGCTTAATTTCAAGAACCCCCTTTCATTTGATAAAAATCAAGTGAAATTTCACAGGACAATTAAGTTTAAAAATAAGTTCGAATAAAGCAGGTTACAAATGGTAAGGTTTTGGAAACAAATTGCTAATTGCACATCAAACTGTGAAGGAACAATTAAAATTAAAGAAAAAGATTATAAAAAATTATTAAATATTTTTGAATACGAAAAAATAACAGACGTGAGAATTAACTTTATTGAATTCCCATTCTGGAAAACATTTTCGGGAGAAATAGTTTTAGAAACCTTCTCAGTAAATGTTAGTGGAATAATCCACTATAAAAGAGGTATCAAAGTCGCAAAATTCATAGAAATTTCAAAAAATATTTTCAGTATTTAAGCTTTGGACTCGATAGAATCTTTCAGAATTTTCCTTGAAAATTTTGAGAGAGAAAAACCTCTTTAAAAATACGTAAAATTACGAAAATTAAAAAAATATAATATAATATTAATAAGAAAAATACTTTCATATTTGAACAAATTTCATGTTCTAACAATTTATTGTCACAAAAGAAAAAATCCTTTGTCATATTGGACAAGTTTACTTGTGAAATTTCATGTCACAAAATTCTTTTGTCAAAAATACTAATGCATAAACTTGAAAAATTATTACAATAAAATATTACAGATAGCATTCAAGAATAATTTTCAATAGATCCTTTGTTATAGACAGTCACAAGGATTCAAATTTAAACAAGATTTCTTCAAGTTTATTTCTAAAATATATTCTCAATTGGAATATTTTTTTCTTTTTTCTCCTTTTTCATATTTTAAAACACAAACATACACACGAATAATATCACGAAAAATTAATAATTTAAATAAAAATAAAATATTTTTTTTCCAAAAATAAAATAATTTTTTTTTGTAATTAATTTATTTTGAAAATAATTTTATTTACTTCCTTTCAAAATTGAGTTGTCAAAACTAAGTACATTACTAAGTACTCCAGAAAGCATGAATATGGCAAGTGAAAGAACCACTACCCCATCCCCTCAAGGAGGATCAGGATCTGGGAGTACACACCCTCAAGTACATTATGTTATGCCAGCTGATGAAACCATACATCCGATACAAGGTCCGAGTGGGAAAATATTTGATGGTCAATATTACTTGGACTGGAAACGTATGATCATAGCTTTAATAAGGGGTTCGGGATATTGGGATGTTTTTGGACCACACCCTGAACTAAAAATTTATATTGAAAATATGGATAATTTACAATACAGACCATCTTCAAATTCTGCTAAAGCATACTTTAAAAAACAGGAATGCGCAAAAGCATTTATCATGGAACGCATAACAAACAATGTATCGAAACAAATTAGAGAGTGTAAAACAGTAGATCAAATTTTCAAAAAATTAGATATAACTTATGGTTCTAAAACCAAAATAGTTGCAAATATGGCAAAATCAAAATGGACTGCTTTTCACTTTACACCAAGTGGTAATATAAGAGGTTTTTTAAATAAATAGGACATATTAGTACAAGAAGTTCGTGATGCAGGGAAGGAGGTATCTGAAGAAGAGGAATTGGAAAACCTTCAATTGGCATTAGGATACGAACAAACCATTGCAAAAATGCAATTTGATAACCTCCCTGAAAACAGAAAAAATCTAGAAGTATTCAAACAAATATTAAAAGAAGACGGTGATCAAAAATTGAGAGATAAACAAATTAAATTACAATACCAATCGTATAATAAAAAATTCGATAATAATGGAAATAAATTTAAAAATAATATACAAATTACAATAATAATAAAGATAATAAATGGAATAGAAATAATAATTATAGACAAAATAATAACACAAATGGATATAATAATGGTAATAATAATAATAATTATAAAAATAATAATCCAAGAAATGAAAATAATAATTATAATATTCAAAATAATTATAACAAAAATCAAAATAATAACAGAAATAATAATCAATTGCCTAGAAAAAATAAAGAAGAAGAAAGATGTTTCATATGTAACCAAACAGGACATTACAAAAATAAATGCCCTGATTATAAACCCGAAAATAAAGAACAAAATAAAGAAAAACTAAAAAATAAACACAAAAAAGAAGAAGAAAGACCAATATAATTATCATATTGTAACGCCAAAAAATAGGTGTTGGTTCAGAATTTGTTTCCTATTTTTGACGTTGACACTTTACGAAATATTTATTTGAGGAAGACCACAAATAAATATTTATAATTAAATAAATAGACTTTATAAATTAAACTTGAATGTACTAGATATCCACTTCACTATAGTGGACCTTAACTTTGTTGAGAGATTTACACTTCAATTAATTTTCAACGAAAATCTTTTTATAAAATATAATATTTTTCATTTACAACACAAGAATAATAGAATTGAACAAATGAATTGACTACAATTAAAGAGTTGAAATAAAAATAAGGAATTGAACAAAATTGAAGAACTGAACAAAATTAAAAATTGAAGTGAACATCTTGTTCTTCAGAGTTCGAGTTTTTATAATTTAATTTCTACATAGTAAAAAGAAGAAATGGTAAGAACAGGTGGGATTAGTTTATTACGATTGGTTGTTACCAAAAAGAAGGAGAATTGACGTTTTCCAGTATAAGACAGATATTTCAATTAAGTCACACGTGTGTGACATTAGCTGAGGTCAGCCATAATTGTTTTTTTGTAAAAGAGACAATTTTCATCGAATTCAGACGATGCCATTTCCTGTTAGGTTTGTACTAGGAAGAAGAAAAGTAATAAAAGTGTGAGAAAATAAAAAAATAAAACGAATAAATTCGTCTGTGTAAAAATATAGGCGGACATTTTAAAAAATGTTCGTCTATATTTGTTACACAATTCTCCAGGGGGATAAAAAAAAAGGAAAAAAAAAATTTTTTTAACCTCCAATCATAATAAAGAAATTAAGAAAAGAGAGAGAAAAACAAAAAAAATTTTTAATCCTATTATTTAAACTTAATAGTATTAGAAAGATTATACGAAATTCGCGAAGGTATATTAGATTAATATAATACATCTTATAAACTAGTTTCGTCGTATTTCGTTAATTTTTGTATAATGCTAGAAGTTTGGGTAGGAGTAAACACTTTCTTAGGATAATAAACAATTGAAATAATAATAAAAATAAGAGTAATAGTTATGATTATAAGCCATGAGAGAAATATCATATTTATTAAGGTAAAATTATCATCAAGGTCTATATTTGGGATTTTTAGTTCAAGAGATTTTATTTTATTTTTGAATTGATTTACTGGGGTTATATGGGGTACAAAGTTTTTCCAATTAGGGTTATACAATTTTTTTGTTGATAAGTCAAGAGCAATATCAAATGGTTCATCTGGATCTGAAAAGTAGGTCCAAAGAATGGGTAGATGATTTTCGATTTTTATAGATTCTTCCATCGAAGATGTAAGGCAAGGGGTTTCTGTTGGTATAATCATAGTACTTTCATTTTTTTGATTTATGTCTTCAATTTGTATGTGGCAAGGAACTTCTAGGATGAAAGTTCCAGGTAGGGAATTATTAATGTTTAATTTTTCCGAAGTTTTCGTGATAGAGTTTGTTGCAATAAGTGCATTGAAATTTATCACGGCAAATTTCGTATGTCCAATTGGGTGGACCAGAGTTTGATTGTTATTTTCAGAACATTTAAAAGAACAGGATTGTAATAAATTTCAGTTTAAATTTTGAAAAAAAAGGTTTTTAGCACAAGAAGACAGTTTGTCACTTCCTCGATTAGATGGAAGGTAACAAAGTGGCTTGTCTGGGTTACAGAAGTGGAGATTCGTTCCAGAGATATATCTCACAGTGTTTGATCGTATCTCATGGATTAGAATCGAGGCTTCTTGATCCCAGTTACATAGTTCATTAGAGTGACTTCTGAAAGTTAATGGAATGAAGTCAAACACTTCGTATTTGGAATTTAATTTTTTTAGTGGGATTTTAATTTCAATTTCTAAAGAGTCATTAAAAAAATTACAATTTACCAAATCTGCATGATAATAGTTTGATAAATCATGAAGTGGGATTGCTAGATCAAGATCTAGATTTTTAATTTTGCTTTGGAGTGAGAAAATATCTTTTTCTAAAATTATTTTAGATATTATAGTTGAGGGGATTATGTGGTTTTTACAAGAAGAAAGAATGTTAGACAAACGAAAGGTATTTACAAGATAATTGTCGTAAAAACCTTGTAGATAGTTTAGGGAAAGTAACAATTCATGTTCATTCAAAGAGTTTTGTTCGAATGAGTTTGTATGTTTAACAAATTCCGACATATATTTATTTGTATGGGAAATAAAATTTTCTAAATTTGTTAACGTATTCACAAGAGCCATATGTTCTTGGAATAGTTTGTTTTTTATAATTTCATATTTGTTTTTTAGGGATAATTCATTTGTCAGAAAATTTCTACCGTCTCTGAAATTTAAGACGCAGCAGCAAAATTTTAATGCGTCACCAAAAAATGATCTAACTGGTGTGAATATACTTCTTTTGTTTCGAATTAATGAAGGGTTAGTATAAAAGTCTTGCACGAGGGCAATGTTTTGTTTTTTAAGAATATTAATCGAGTTTTTGAGTCGTTTAGCCATTTCTGCATATCTGCAGTTTTTCCATTCAGTATTTTTACATTCTTGGTGTTTGAATTTAGTTTCCAGAATTTTGTCTGCTGATTCGTATAGATCAAGTTTCAGAAAGTATAAGATAGGTGCTGAGTTTGAGTATACATGAATATTATTAATTTCGCTAAAGTAAGCTCCAGTTGATGCAGTGGTAATTCGATACGAATCCGCTGAGGTACGTTGTGCTGATAAAGCAAGAATTTTGACGCTAAGGATTAAAGTAACAATCGGCAAAAACATATTTCCTGAAACAAAGATAACATTGTATGTCGATCTAATTTACTGTTGTATGAGAATACTTTTTAGATAACAGCTGCAATATTATAGTACAGCTAAGTTATAATTTTTTCCTAGCTATCACACGGAATTAGTTTGTTTAGCAAATTATTTTTTCCATAGGCAATAAGGGGTATTTGTCAATGATTTTTTTAATATTAGTTTTACTAATTCTGTCGTACTTGGTTGGTTGTTTTCGTTCTGGTGTAAGTGTTTGGTTTAGTTTCGAGTTGTTTAAAAAGAAATTTTCTATTTTTCCTTGTTTTTTATTTCACGATTTTTATTAATAATTTTATTTAATATCAGCTTATTCCTGCTATTTTTTGCTTTTCGTTTTTTATTCGGTTTTTTTGGGAAAGAAAAGGTTTATTTAAAATATAAAGATGTCTTTATTCTTCAATTTGGTCGACGAGCGGGTGTTTGCATCTACAGGGCGGATTGAGGCCAACGAGACGTGGAGTTTCTCTCATCTACTGGGGAGTAAGGTATCACACTACCAGTCGTGTGGCTGTTATTTCCAGTTTTTCCTGGCGATACATCGGCTTTTTAATTTAGCGTACATGTTTGCCGGGAAATCAGAAGATGAGGAGCTAGCATGTTCTTTCGCTCTACTTCGGCTCGGCGATGAGTCAATGCGACAGGACCAGTTTAGTTGGGAGCATTTTGTTCCATTTCAATGTTGTAAGGTGGCTGAGGATATTATTCGGAAATTGTTGTTCGAACTTAGATGCTTCTATCCGAGGTGTCTAAGTTTTTGAATTTGGAACGACTGGGCTCCAATTGATACTTGGTGGTCAAGTTGATCACCAGGTTCTTCGGGACCTAAGCATATTATCTGGCCTATTCGTTGGACTAGTTTGCGTTTCGCAATACTCCAATGAATATGTCAGGGTCAAAATTATTCATATCGATTCGTATATGCTTACGAGTCGAGTTATGAGTCCTGATGCCACCAAATTTTTGAAATTTTTCAACCAAACTTTCGGTCCTAGGCTGAATCTCTCAGTATCCATAGAGGCATTCGAGTTTGAGCATCGCTATACTGCTACTGAGCGGAATAATGCAGTTGCTGCCCGAAC